>CAUYLG010020097.1:0-81980 GCA_963573385.1 Cacajao melanocephalus | reverse complement strand
GTAGTATAGTTTGAAGTCAGGTAGTGCAATGCCTCCAGCTTTGTTCTTTTTGCTTAGGATTGACTTGGCTATGCAGGCTCTCTTTTGGTTCCATATGAAGTTTAAGGTGGTTTTTTCTAATTCTGTGAAGAGGGTCCTAGGTAGCTTGATGGGGATAGGGTTGAATCTATAAATTACCTTGGGCAGTATGGCCATTTTCATGTTATTGATTCCTCCTAACCATGAGCATGGAATGTTTTTCCTTCTGTTTGTGTCCTCTCTTATTTCCTTGAGCAGGGTTTGTAGTTCTCTTTGAAGAGGCCCTTTACATCCTTTGCTGGTTGTATTCCTAGATATTTTATTCTCTTTGTGGCAATTGTGAATGGCAGTTCATTCTTGATTTGGCTCTCTTTAAGTCTGTTATTGATAAATAGGAATGCTTGTGATTTCCGCACATTCATTTTGTGTCCTGAGACATCGCTGAAATTGCCTCTCAGTTTAAGGAGATTTGGGGCTGAGATGATGGGGTCTTCTAAATATACAATCATGTCATCTGCAAATAGAGACAATTTGACTTCCTCCTTTCCTAATTGAATACCCTTTATTTCTTTTTCTTGACTGATTGCTCTGGCTAGAACTTCCAATACTATGTTGAATAGGAGTGGTGAGACAGGGCATCCTTGTCTAGTGTCAGATTTCAAAGGGAATGCTTCCAGTTTTTGCCCATTCAGTATGATATTGGCTGTGGGTTTGTCATAAATAGCTTTTATTATTTTGAGATCCATTCCATCGATACCTAGTTTATTGAGAGTTTTTAGCATAAAGGGCTGTTGAATTTTGTTGAAGGCCTTCTCTGCATCTCTTGAGATAATCATGTGGTTTTTGTCTTTGGTTCTGTTTATGCGGTGAATTGCGTTTATAGACTTGCGTATATTGAACCAGCCTTGCATCCCTGGGATGAAGCCTACTTTATTGTGATGGATAAGCTTTTCGATGTGCTATTGCAATGGGTTTGCCAATATTTTATTGAAGATTTTTGCATCTATGTTCATCATGGATATTGGCCTGAAGTTTTCTTTTCTTGTTGAGTCTCTGCTGGGTTTTGGTATCAGGATGATGTTGGTCTCATAAAATGATCTGAGAAGGATTCCCTCTTTTTGGATTGTTTGGGATAGTTTCAGAAGGAGTGGTACCAGCTCCTCTTTGTATGTCTGGTAAAATTTGGCTGTGAACTCATCTGGACCTGGGCTTTTTTTGGTTGGTAGGCTATTAATTGCTGCCTCAACTTCTGCCCTTGTTATTGGTCTATTCAGGGTTTTGACTTCTTCTTGGTTTAGGCTTGGGAGGGTGTAAGTGTCCAGGAATTTATCCAGTTCTTCCAGGTTTACTGGTTTATGTGCAGAGAGCTGTTTTTAGTAATCTCTGATGGTAGTCTGTATTTCTGTGGAATCAGTGATGATATCCCCTTTATCATTTTTTATTGCATCGATTTTATTCTTCTCTCTTTTCTTTTTTATTAATCTGGCTAGCAGTCTGTCTATTTTGTTGCTCTTTTCTCCTGGATTTACTGATTTTTGAAGGGCTTTTTGTGTCTCTATCTCCTTCAGTTCTGCTCTGATCTTAGTTATTTCTTGTCTTCTACTAGCTTTTGAGTTTTTTTGATCTTGCTCCTCTAGCTCTTTCCATTTTGTTGATAGGGTGTCGATTTTAGATCTTTCCTTGCTTCTCATGTGGGGATTTATTGCTATAAATTTTCCTCTAGACACTGCTTTAAATGTGTCCCAGAGATTCTGGTACATTGTGTCTTCGTTCTCGTTGGTTTCAAAGAACATCTTTATTTCTGCCTTCATTTCATTGTTTATGCAGTCAACATTCAAGAGCCAGTTGTTCAGTTTCCATGAAGTTGTTCGGTTCTGAGTTAGTTTCTTAATCCTGAGTTCTAATTTGATTGCACTGTAGTCTGAGAGAATGTTTGTTATGATTTCCGTTCTTTTGCATTTTCTGAGGAGTGATTTACTTCCAATTATGTGGTCAACTTTAGAGTAGCAGGTGCAACATGGTGCTGAGAAGAATGTTTAGTCTGTGGATTTGGGGTGGAGAGTTCTGTACATGTCTATTAGGTTTATTTGGTCCAGATCTGAGTTCAAGTCCTGGATATCCCTGTTAATTTTCTGTCTCATTGATCTGTCTAACATTGACAGTGGGGTGTTAAAGTCTCCCACTATTAATGTGTGGGAGTCTAAGTCTCTTTGTAGGTCATTAAGAACTTGCTTTATGTATCTGGGTGCTCCTGTATTGGGTGCATATATATTTAGGATCGTTAGCTTTTCTTGTTGCATTGATCCTTTTACCATTGTGTAATGTCCTTCTTTGTCTCTTTTGATCTTTGTTGGTTTAAAGTCTGTTTTGTCAGAGACTAGGATTGCAACTCCTGCCTTTTTTTGCTCTCCATTTGCTTGGTAAATCTTCCTCCAACCCTTTATTTTGAGCCTATGTGTGTCCTTGCATGTGAGATGGGTTTCCTGGATACAGCACACTGATGGGTTTTGACTTTTTATCCAATTTGCCAGTCTGTCTTTTGATTGGGGCATTTAGGCCATTTATATTTAAGGTTAATATTCTTATGTGTGAATTTGATCCTGCCATTTTGATGCTAGCTCATTGTTTTGTCTATTAGTTGACACAGTTTCTTCATCGCATCGATGCTCTTTACCATTTGGTACATTTTTGGAGTGGCTGGTACTGGTTGTTCCTTTCTATGTTTAGTCTTCTTTCAGGAACTTTTGTAAGACAGGCCTGGTGGTGACAAAATCTCTCAGCAATCGCTTGTTCATAAAGGATTTTATTTCTCCTTCACTTATGAAGCTTAGTTTGGCTGGATATGAAATTCTAGGTCGAAAGTTCTTTTCTTTAAGGATGTTGAATATTGGACCCCAATCTCTTCTGGCTTGTAGCGTTTCTGCTGAGAGATCTGCTGTGAGTCTGATGGGCTTCCCTTTGTAGGTAACCCAACCTTTCTCTCTGGCTGCCCTTAGCATTTTTTCCTTCACTTCAACCCTGGTGAATCTGACGATTATGTGCCTTGGGGTTGCTCTTCTTGAGGAGTATCTTTGTGGTGTTCTCTGTATTTCCTGGACTTGAATATTGGCCTGCCTTGCTAGGTTGGGGAAGTTCTCCTGGATAATACGCTGTAGAGTGTTTTCCCACTTGGATTCATTGTCTCTGTCACATTCAGGTACACCTATCAAACGTAGATTAGGTCTTTTCACATAATCCCATATTTCTTGGAGGCTTTGTTCATTTCTTTTCACTCTTTTTTCTCTAATCTTGCCTTCTCATTTTATTTCATTGAATTGATCTTCAGTCTCTGACATCCTTTCTTCTGCTTGGTCAGTTCGGCTATTGAAACTTGTGTATGCTTTGCAAAGTTCTTGTGTTGTGTTTTTCAGATCCATTAAGTCATTTATATTCTTCTCTAAGATGTTTATTCTTGTTAGCATTTTGTCAAATGTTTTTTCAAGGTTCTTAGTTTCTTTGCATTGGGTTAGAGCATGTTCTTTTAGCTCAGAGAAGTTTGTTATTACCCACCTTCTAAAGTCCATTTCTGTCAGTTCTTCAGAATCATTCTCCATCCAGCTTTGTTCCCTTGCTGGTGAGGAGTTGTGATTCCTTGGAGGAGAGGCATTATGGTTTTGGGTGTTTTCATCCTTTTTGTGCTGGTTTCTTCCCATTTTTGTGGATTTATCTACCTGTGGTCTTTGTAGTTGGTGACTTTCTGATGGGGTCTCTGAGTGGATGTCCTTTTTATTGATGTTGAAGTTCTTTCTTTCTTTTTTTTAAGTTTTCCTTCTAACAGTCAAGCCCCTCTGCTGTAGGACTGCTGGAGGTCCACTCCAGACCCTGCTTGCCTGGGCATCACCTGCAGCAACTGCCAAACAGTAAGGGTTGTTGCCAGTTTCTTGTTATTTTATCTACATCCCGGAAGGATACCCACCAGATGTCAGCCTGAGTTCTCCTTTACGAGGTTCCTCTTTGTATATATGGGAGTCGGGGAGCTGCTTGAGGAGACTATCTGTCCCTTATAGGAGCTCAAGTGCTAAGCTGTGAGCTCCATTGTTCCGTTCAGAGCTGCTGGGCAGGTACATTTAGGTCTGCTGCAGCAGAACTCATTACCACCTTTTTCCCCAGATGCTCTGTCCTGGGAAGGTGAGGCTTTATTTATAAGTTCCTGACGTGCTTCTGTCTTTTTTCAGAGATGCCCTGCCCAGCGAGGAGGCAGCCTAGTCACAGTCTGCCAGCAGAGGCGTTGCTGAGCTGCTGTGGGCTCTGTCCAGTGGCTGTGTGAACTTCCTTGTTTTGTTTACAGAGGTATAGTTAGAACTGCCTTGGTAATGGCAGTTTACCTCCATAATGGCGGTCTGCCTCCATAATGGTGGTCTGCCTCAGTAATGACAGACTGCCTTGGTAGTGGTGGACTGCCTTGGTCATGGAGGACGCCCTTCCCCCTACAAAGCTGGACCGTCCCCAGGTCCAGGGGCACTTGCTGCGAGACTCTCAATCCAGAGTGTTTCAGATTGCTGGTCTTTGCGGGTGGGGGACCCACCGAGCCTGATCACCTGGCTCCCTGTTTCAGCCCCCTTTTATTCAGTTGAATGGGGCGGCTCTGTCTCACAGGCTTTCCAGGTGCCAGTTGAAACAGCCACCCAGATTTATGTGAGTTTTTGTGAGGAGACCCACTGCACCAGCTGAAACAGCCGTGCTGGAAACTTGTGGCACTTTTCAGCCCAGGAATCTCCTGGTCTGTGGGCAGTAATAACTCATTTGGAAATATAGTGATCACTCACACTCTGCATTGTTCTCACTGGAAACTGCACTCCAGAGCTGTTCCTATTTGGCCATCTTTGACTTAGTCGAGATGAACATTTCATGTGAGGAAATACCACTTCGCTTCTGAGCAGTAGGGTTGGAACTGTGTGCAGTCTCTTGGTTTCTGCCCAGTGACTGGGTGTGTTCAGTGCTTCAGGCTAATGGTCCTGTCTGCTCCAGTACAATGTTTAGCCCAGGAAGAGCAGGCCGTAGGGCTCACTGAAGGGTCTAAAGTGCATAGTGAAGATCAACTGCTCATTACCACCGCAGGGTTCTGTCCCAAGTGGCTGAAGCACTGTCATTAAAGATTCATTCTCAGATTGAAAGCTTGAGCCCTGTGAAAAGCCAAGTGCCCCAGGGAGCCCCTCATATTAAATAGTGGACTATGAACCCTTTGGTTTGAGTGCACTGATGAGCTCCTTCCCAAAGCACATCCTCTAAGGAGCCCTGGAAAGAATGGAGCTGGGCCAAGGCAGGAGAGTTTTCCAAAGAAGAGTGGAGAATGACAGATGAGCAGGGTGGTGCAGGGGATGCAGTGGAAGAGGACAGGGGCTTCCAGGTGGACAGTTTGTGGTCATGAAATGCAAGAGACTAAGGGAAATGACTTTTGTTGAGTTCTTATTCCATGCCAGCCACTACACAAAATGCTTTCTATGCATTTTTATCTGCTTTAGTTCTCTCTGTCCCCAGGAAGTAAAGTACATGTTTCCTTTACAGGTGAAGACAGCACCAGTCAAGGTGGGTAAGTGATTTCCTATATGGCAGATACAACTGACAGTAGCAGCTTAAGTACACCCTGAGAGTGACCCTGTGGTCTAAGAAGAAGGTATGTCTGAGAGTGGCTAACCCAGAGACTCATCCTTATCTATGAGTGACATCCGAACCCCTGGTCCCTTCCTGGGAACACAGGTGTACAGGGGATTGAAGCCTTTTTTTTTTTATTAAATAGAGGTTGATAGATGGAGAGTGAAAGGTGAAAATTGCCTTATAAACTGCATACTTTTCAAACAATAGCAGTTATCATGTCTAGCCCCCCTGCTCCTGGACTGCCCTGTATGTGGGTCCTCAATCAATTCTTTCTCTTGTCAACTGGCTCTGGGTCTCTTCTTTCAGCCTCTTAGATACAGTGTCATCTCTATTGGAATCAACCAGGGGTCTGGCACAACACTTCCCCAGAATCATACAGCTGGGGTGTAATGGAACCATGATCTGAACCCACGTCTAAATCTAAAACACCTACTGTCTCACCCCCTAAATTGGCCTGGACCTCTATGTCAATTGCAATACCCACCCAACAACCCCTATGACCAAACCTTATTGGTTCAGACTCTGAGGTGATAGTTTAAAAAATTAGGGTCCAGGGAAACAGTTCATCACTTCCTCAAAAAAATTAAACATCAAATTACCATATGATTCACCAATTCCACTTCTAGGTATATACTTAAATTAAAAGCAGGGGCTGGGTACAGTGGCTCACACCTGTAATCCCAGTACTTTGGGAGGCAAGGTGGGCATTGAGGTGAGGAGGTAGAGAACAGCCTGGCCAATATGGTGAAATCCTTTCTCTACTAAAATACAAAAATTAGCCATGTGTGGTGGTGTGCAACTGTAATCCCAGCTACTCGGGAGGCTGAGGCAGGAAAATTGCTTAAACCTGGGAGGCAGAGATTGTAATGAACTGAGATCCCACCACTGCACTCCAGCTTGGGTGACAGAGTGAGACTCCATCTCAAAAAAAAAAAAAAGAATTGAAAGCAGGAGTCTGGCATGGTCGCACACACCTGTAGTCCCAGATACTCAGAAGGCTAAGGTGAGAGGATCATTTGAGGAGTTCAAGGCTACAGTGAGCTATGATTGCACCACTGCACTCCAGCCTGGACAACAGAATGAGACCCTATCTCAAAAATAGTAATAAATAAATAATTTTTAAAAAGAGAAAGAGAGCAAAACTCAAAGAGATACTTGCAAACCAATGTTCATAGCACCATTATTCACAATAACCAAAAGGTAGGAACAACCCAAATGCCCACCGATGGATACACGGATAAACAAAATACAGTTTATCCATATAACAGAATATTGTTCAGTCTCAAGAAGGAATGAAATGGTGATACATGCTATGACATGGATGAACTTTGAGGACTTTATATTAAATGAATTAAGCCAGACATCAAAGAACAACTATTGTTTGATTTCACTTAGAGGAGGTCCACAGAGTAGCCAAATACATAGAGACAGACAATAGAATGGTAGTTACCAGTGGGTAGGGGGAGAAAGCAATAGGAATTATTGTTTAATGAGTACAAAGTTTCAGTTTGGGATGCTGAAAAAGTTCTAGAAATGGCATTGGTGATGGTTGCGTGACAATGTAAATGTTCTTAATGCCATTGAACTGTGCACTTAATAATGGTCAAAATGGCAAATATTATGTTATATATGTTTTATCACAATAAAAAGTATTTTAAAAATTAGGATCCCAACTTCCTGTTAATGAATATGATTGATATTCCAGCTCCTCTTGGCACCATCATAAATTCCATGTTGTTTTCAGACCCAATCATGGAGCCGCATGCAGCCCTTAGGGGCTCTACCTAGCACCAGAGTGGGTTGCTAGGCGGGGGATTGCCCAGAGTATTTGGGTCTAACCCTTCCCAGAAACCTAGCAAAGTCTATCTGACCGAGCAGCAGGGCATGTGCATACCTACAAGTACCCTGAGTGTTATGTATTAGGGAGGCATTGAATTAAGGAAAGAAAACAAACCTGCAAACATTCACCCAGGAAGGGTAAGTTACGACCTGTGGAAGATAAGCTTTGTCTGTAGAGGGACCTTACAGGCTGGGACACCACTGTCCTCTGACAGCCATTCTCCCAAACTAGGGCAGCAAGTCTGCGTACTTGAACTCTCACTCTGAGACCCTCCCAAGCTCCATCCATCAATGCTCTTCCACTTCCATGAGATGTCGTGGCTGCAACAGCAGTTACAACGTCCCCACCACCCCAAGATTGCCTGGCTCTGATCCCAGCCCCCGTCGCCCTGCAGTTGTTTCCGTGGCAGCATTTCAGCGGTGTCCTGTCCCACCCTCGCACAGCAGCTGTTTTTCCGAGCGTCTGTCGACCACCCCTTCTCCCATCAAGTGCTGCCAGCAGCACCCCACACCAGATCGGGAGAAGGGACTCTGGAAAGGACCATGGCTTTAGTCCAGCCCCCGCTTACCAGTTGAGCACTACAGTTCTCACACTTCCTACAAGAGTTACTGGGGCACCTGTGAAAATCTGAGGGGTCCTGCTCCCCCATTTGTAATACAAACTTCCCAAAGAATTCTGATGTAGGCGTTCATATTCTGAGAAACAACAGACTTGAGTCTCATTCTCCTCTCTTACAGATGAGAATAACCATCCTTTAATGAGAGAATTCCTTAAGATAGTATATACGGCAGCATCTAGTATAGTGCTTGGCTCAGAGTAGGCACTCGGCATATTCATTTAAATTTGAAATGAATGTAGAAAGAAATTGTACAAACCATATACCCTTGCAGGAGGATTAAGGCCAGCATGAGACTCTGAAGTAGAGAGGTTGATACCACCGGTTCTACTGAAATATAAATATAAATGAATTTGATTTTTAAATTCATTTTCTGAGAATAGAGCATCTATCTTTTATCCAGAATCTACTGCGTGAACAGCTGCCATGGCTCACGCAATGACTAAGAAGGTTGTTCTAGCAAAGATGAAAACCAGAAGCTACAGCCAGTCTAAAGTGGATGCAAGGGGCTCTCTAATGGACAGTCAGGCTCCAGAGAGCCATGGCTTGCCGGACCTTAACTTCCCAGCTTTGCTCGTGTGTCTAGAAATGTAGGAATGTCATAGAATTTAAAAAGAAAAAATTCACTTCATATCCACTGGGATGATTATGATTTAAAAAAAAAAAAAAAAAAAAACAGAGGCTGGATGCAGTGGTTCACAGTTGTAATCCCAGCACCTTAAGAAGCTAAAGCAGGAGGATCGCTTGTGGCCAGGAGTTTGAGAACACCCTGAGCAACATAGCAAGGCCCTGTTTCTACAAAAAATTTAAAAATTAGCTGAGCATGGTGGCATGTGCCTATAGTTCCATCTACTTGGGAGGCTGAGGTGGGAGGATACTTAAACCCAAGAGTAAACCCAGGAGTTCAAGGCCGTGGAGAGCTATGACACCACTGTATTCCAGTCCGGGTGACAGAGGGAGACACTGTTTCAAAAAATCAGGCAAACAGAAAATAACAAGTTTTGACGAGAATATTAAGAAATGGGAGCCCTCATCTATTGCTGATGAGAATGTAAACTGGCCTAGCTACCGTGGGAAACAGTATGGCAGTTCCTTAAAATATTAAATATAGAATTCCTATGTGATCCAGCAATCGAACTTCTGAGTATATACCCAAGAGAACTGAGAGCAGGAACTCAAACAGATATTTGCACACCCGTCATCATAGCAGCATTTTTCACAGCAGCCAGAAAGTAGAAACAGCTCAAATGTCTATCAATGGGTGAACGGGTGGATAAACAGAACGCAATGTGTCCACACAATGGAGTATGACTCAGCCTCAAAAGGAAGAAAATTCTGACACAGGTTACAACATAGTTGGACCTTGAAGACATTATGCTAAGAGAAACAAACCAGTCATAAAAAGAAAAATACTGTATGATTCTATTTATATGAGATCCTGACGGTGGCCGAATTCATAGGAATGGAAAGTAGAATGATGGTGTTAGGGCTGGGAAATGGGGAATGGGGAGTTAGTTTAATGGGGGCAGAGTTTGTATTTGGGATGATGAAAAATTTCTGAGAATGGATGATAGTGTTGGTTGTATAATAATCTAGGTATACTTAATGCCACTGAACTACACAATTAAAATGATTAAAATGATAACGTTTATGGTACGTATATTTTACTGCAATTAAAGAAAGAAAACTCACAAGGGCAGGAATTTAGATTTTTCCCTTAAATATCCTCTTGTATTCGTGAATATAAAGTATTTTTCTCACATGATGTTATTCTGCTTAGTGGTCATGAGATGCTCTTCTGCAAGGCCAGCAGGTAGAAGAAGCCAGCCTGAAGAAATAAACAGAGACTTTCTGAGGGCAGAACCAGGAAGTCTTTCTTAAGCTAGATTAGAAATCTGCTAGCTCTACCTGCTGATTTTGTACAGGCAGAAAGTGGGAGCTCAAGCAGCCTGAGTGAGACTACATAGTGGGGGAAGTCAGGCTTCGGTGGCTCATGACATCTAAACTTTGACTTGTCTGCCTAGACTCACCCTCTGTTATACACTTAAGCAATGGATTGAGCAGGATGAGGCTAGACTCATCTTCGGTAACACACTTAGGAAACAGAGCGACCAGGCCGGGCGCAGGAGCTCACACCTGTAATCCCAACACTTTGGGAGGCCGAGGTGAGCAGATTGCTTGAGCCCAGGAATTGAAGACCAGCCTGAGCCATGTAGTGAGATTCCTGTCTCAAAAAAAAAAAAAAAAAAAAAAATAGAAAAAATTAGCCAGGCACAGTGGTGCAAACCTCTAGTCCCAGCTACTCAGGAGGCTGAGGTGACGGGATTGCTTGAGCCCAGGAGTTCAAAGCTACGGTAAGCTGTGATCACACTGCTGCACTCAAGCCTGGCAACAGAGCAAGACCCTGTGTCAAAAGAAAATGGAGAGAGGCAGACGGATAGAACAGTATGTGCACGTGTGCACTTATCCAAGGAAATTTCTGGGTGACGTTCAGATCACACAGATATCTTAGTTTGTGTTTTTAGATGGTGCCCAGGAGTAAAATTAGTCGTGCCATAAAAATATCACAGCTTGTGGTTGCAGGTTAGTTCTCACGTCGTCTTGGTAAGGGGTGCCAACATGCTAGTGGTATAAGAGCCTCCCAATCTTCTCTATGCCTGCACAGTCAGATACAGGTCTCTCCCCACACCCACTAACAAAGAGCAGGGAAATAAATACCATGCTTGCAACCCTGGGTCAGAGTTTGACTCAGCAATCAAATATATGTCCTCCAAATTCAATTTAGTCCATTTTCTGAGTGAAACCAAATATGCTGGAAGAAAGGCAGGCTTCCTGTCTTTTCTAGCCCTTTTGAAAAATGATTATTCTTAAGAAAGCCACCCTAGAGGGCTGCTTCTGGCCTGACACTGGGGCAACCTAGGCACAACAGGGAAGGAAAAGGGAGGGAGGAAGGGAGAAGCCCACTGCAGAAGGAGGAGGCAGGTGGTTCCAAACCAAAATGCAGTGCCCAGACACCAGATCTTTCATACCCAACCCCTTCCCAAGGAAGGCAGATCCTTGCTTCCCCACTTGGCCAGGGGTCCCCGAGACAAAGCGCAGATTCTGTGATCCACTGGAAGGACTCCTGGAACTCAGAAGAGCCACTGTGCTCATGGTTATGGTTGCAGTAAAAGCATACAGAGTGTTGTCAAAGGAAAAAGGTGCACAGGCCAAAGCCCAGAGAATGGCGGAGGTGGGTTTCCTGTTGTTGACTCCCAGTGGAGTCGCGCAGACAGTGATCAATTCCCCAGGAACCTTGTGGACAAGATGCACAAAGTATTGCCAACCAGGGAAGCTCCCATAAGCCTCTGTGTCCAGGGATTTCACTGGGGTTAGTCTTTCAGGCATGAGTGCCTCGTTACTGACCTTAGCTCTTTGGATTTAAGTCTCTCCACAGGCCGAACAGCGTGGCCCAGGGTCCCGCCATAGATGGCACTGTTAGGCTAGACTAGCTAGTGCAGTCCAAGGCCTGAGATTAGCAAAGGCGCTCTATCAGGCAGAATATTACAAGGGTTTAGGGGTTATTTCCCAGGAACCAGGCAAAGGCCAGACCCTTCTCTCAGATGTGCAGGGTTGGAATGACCCAAGCCTGCAGAGTCAACTCTACTGCCCGCCCACACTTGTCTGTTTCTGTTCCTCACTTCTCCAGTGAGCATGGAGTTCCAATGTCTCAGTGGGTGGCACTAGGCAGGAGGTTTCCTGCAACTAACTAGCTGTGTGCCCACTGGTGAAGACCTGTGAGTTCTCATTGCTTGGGTCTCCTCATTGGCAGGTGACAATAGTCACACCCACTCTGAATTTCCTGACAGGCATTAAGAGCATTGAAGATAGTGGATAGCGAAAGAGCGTCGTGCACTGCTAATAGGTGTGGAAACCAAACAGCCACTCTAGGGAGTTCTGGTTGTTTTTTTGGTTTTAAGAGATGAGGTCTCAATCTATGGCCCAGGCCAGAGTGCAGTGGCACAGTCATCGCTCACAGCAACCTGAACTTCTAGGCTCAAGCGATCCTCCCCTCTCAGTGTCCTGAGTGGCTGGGACTACAGGTGTGTGCCACCACACCAGGCTAATTTTATTTACTTTTGTAGAGACAGGGGTCTTGCTATGTTGCCCAGGCTAGTCTCGAACTCCTGACCTCAAGAACTCCTGCCCCAGCTTCCTGAGTGGATTTCTGTTTTTCAGTGGCTATTTCCTTTTCCCCCTAACATTTACAAAATGCTTACATATGCCAGGCACTGTGGTTACTGCTTATGTGGATTCTCTTATTTAATACTCAAGTAAGTCTCTGAGGAAAGTACTATCATGTCACCCCCATCTGAGGGGACTGAGGCTAAGCAAGGTCCCATGAGGTCACAGAGACAGCTTTTAAACTGTGCCAAGACAACCAGAGCTGGAACAGCAGAGCTACGCTGATTGCTTGCTGGACAAGGAAAAGCAGCTTCTCTCACACAAAGGTGTGTTCAGCAGGTTTCCCTAGGTTAAAGGAGAAAGGCTGAATGCAGGATAAAAAAGACAGATGCTTTGCTCCATGCAGGTGGATTCTCTGAAGGGTGTATTTGACTAAGGAAACAACTATAAAGTCTCCTTGGGCATTAATTCTTGCTCTGGTTTTTGCCACAAAAGTGCTGCTGTCAAACAGTTTCTAATAGGTTTCACAATTAATATGAAGAGGCTCCAGTCACACCGCAAGCGAGTGTGATTGCCCCTTGGGATTAAGGATGTTTTTCTGTGGCTGAACTGAGGCATCTGTCCCCAGGGCTGGAGGCTGGGTATCCACAGCTGACCTCCTTCTCTCCATGGCAAGTGTCTCCCACGTTCCCCCTACCCACCCCTCATGGCCAAACAACTCTTCATGGGCTCAGGGAATGTGGACTGGCCTTAGAATGAGAATGTGCATTTTGCCTCATTTGTGTGTGTGTGTGTATGTTTAGTTTTTAAATTTTTGGCGGGTACACAGTAGGTGTATAAATTTATGGGGTTTCTGAGATGCTTTGGTACAGGCATGTGATGTGAATGAGCACATCATGGGGAATGGGGTATCCATCTACTCAAGCATTTATCCTTTGAGCTACAAATAATTCAATTATATTCTTTAAGTTATTTTAAAATGTACAGTTAAGTAATTATTGACTGTAGTCACCCTAATGTGCTATCAAATAGTAGGTCTTATTCATTCTTTCTATTTTTTTTGTACCCATTAACCATTTCCACCTCCCCTCCACAACCTCGCCTACCTACCCTTCCCAGCCTCTGGTAACCATCCTTCTACTCTCTATCTCCATGATTTCCATTGTTTTAATTTTTAGACCCCACAAATAAGTGAGAACATGTGATGTTTGTCTTTCTGTGCCTGGCATATTTCACTTAACGTAAAGACCTCCAGTTCCAACCATGTTGTTGCAAATGACGGGATCCCCCCCTTTTTTTTATGGCTGAATAGTACTCTATTGTGTTTATGTACCACATTTTCTTTATACATTCATCTGCCGATGGACACTTAGGTTGCTTCCAAATCTTGGCTATTGTAAACAGTACCATAGCAAATATAGGACTGCCAATATCTCTTTGATACGCTGATTTCCTGTCTTTTGAGTATACACCCAGCTGTGGGATTGCTGGATCATATGGTAGCTCTATGTTTAGTTTCTGAAGAGCCTCCAAACTGTTCTCCATAGTGGCTGTACTAATTTACACTCCCACCAACATTCCCACCCTTTTCTCTCCATTCTGACCAGCATTTGTTATTACCTGTCTTTTGGATATAAATCATTTTAACTGAGGTGAGATGATATATCATTGGAGTTTGGATTTGCATTTCTCTGATGATCAATGTTTTGAGCACCTTTTCATATGCCTGTTTGTCATTTGTGTCTTCTTTTGCAAAATGTGTATTCAAATCTTTTGTCCATTTTTTATCGGATTATTAGACATTTTCCTAGAGTTGTTTGAGCCCCTTTTATATTCTGGTTATTAATCCCCTGTCAGATTGGTAGTTTGCAAATATTTTCTCCCATTCTGTGGGTTGTCTCTCCACTTTGTTGATTGTATCCTTTGCTGTGCAGAAGCTTTTTAACTTGATGTGGTCCCATCTGTCCATTTTTGCTTTCACTGCCTGTGCTTGGAGGCTATTACTCAAGAAATCTTTGCCCAGAACAATGCCCTGGAGATTTTCCCCAATGTTTTCTTATATTAGTTTCATAGTTTGAGGTCTTAGATTTAAGTCTTTAATCCATTTTTTTATTTGATTTTTGTATATGATGAGAGATAAGAGTTTAGTTTCATTCTTTTGCATATGGATATCCAGTTTTCCCAGCAATGCTTACTGAAGACTGTCTGTTCTCTACTGTATGTTCTTGGCACCTTTGTCGAAAATGAGTTTATTGTAGACGTGTGGATTTGTTTCTGGGTTCTCTATTCTGTTCCATTTGTCTCTGTATCTCTTTTTATACCAGTACCATGTTGTTTTGGTTACTATAGCTCTATAGCATAATTTGAAGTCAAGTAATGTCATTCCTACAGTTTTTTTCCTTTTGCTGAGGATAGCTTTAGCTATTCTGGGTATTTTGGGGTTTTGCTTAGGATAGCTTTAGCTATTCTAGGTCTTTTAGGGGTCCATATAAATTTTAGAATTGTTTTTTCTATTTCTGCAATGAAGGTCATTGATATTTGGATCGAGATTGAAACTTCATTTTTATTGGAGAACTGCAAAAGCAAACATCATCACTTGACAGAGGCTTCTTCCCTTCCTCCATAGGAGGACTAAGCTGCAGTTTATTCTCCAAGGTGAATCTGAAAGAGAAAACAACTGCTCCATTGCTACAAAAGACCCCAGTGAGAAAATCTCCATAAAAGACTTCAGAAAAGATACAGGTCTTTTTTTTTTTTTTTTTTTTTTTTTGAGACGTAGTCTTGCTCTGTCACCCAGGCTGGAGTGCAATGGCACCGTCTCAGCTCACTGCAACCTCCGCCTCCCAGGTTCAAGAGATCCTCCCCACTCAGCCTCCTGAGTAGCTGGGATTACTCAGCTTCCTGAGTAACTGGGATTACAGGTGCCTGCCACCACACCTGGCTAATTTTTGTATTTTTAGTAGAGATGGGTTTTACCATGTTGGCCAGGCTGGTCTTGAACTCCTGAACTCATGATCTGCCTGCCTCGGTCTCCCAAAGTGCTGGGATTATAGGCGTGAGTCACCATGCCCGGCCAAGATAAACATTCCAAAGCAGTTCCAAGGCAGAACTTGAGGAAAATCAGGAGACTTGGCACAGAAGCTGCAGAAGGCTTTTTCCACATCTAGGAACTTGGAAGGATGGCAGAAGGCTACAGAGAGCAGACCTGAAACCCTGTGAAAAGAAGAAATAAGCAAAGGAAGAAGATAATCCCTGGGAGAACAGCAGGCTTCCCAGTGTCTGCCTCATCCTGCAGTCAGAGCCAGGTCAACTTCAGGGAAAAAGCAAGGCCTGCAAAAAAAAGTATGACCAGAAAATACAGCACAACTAGGAGTATTTGAAAGGGGTCCAAGAAGTGGAGACCATCATTTGGTAATAGAATTTGCTTTGGAGATGAGAGAGACTAGAAGGACACCCAATGCCCAGGCAAGTATGGATTGTTCAAAATACGTTCAATTTTCAATAAGCCACTTTGTATTGCATACAATAAGCATGCAATTACACACTACATGCCTGCATCAAAACATCTCATGAATCCTACATATATATACACCTGTTATGTGCTCACAAGAATTTTAAAATTTTTTAAATAAGATAATGATATCATAGTTATTATTTTGCTTCTAGAGAAAATTGCGGTGTCCTCAGAATATTACATTATTTACATATTTTTATTTTTTTAATTTATTTATTTTATTTTTTATTTTCGGAGACTCTCTCTGTTGCACAGGCTAGAGTGCAGTGGGGCAATCTTGGCTCACTGCAACCTCTGCCTCCTGGGTTCAAGCAATTCTCCTGCCTCAGCTTCCCAAGTTCAAGCAATTCTTCTGCCTCAGCCTCTCAAGTAGCTGGGACGACAGGTGCATGCCACCACACCCAGCTAAATTTTTGTATTTTTAGTAGAGATGGGGTTTCACCATGTCAGCCAGGATGGTCTATCTCCTGACCTTGTGATCAACCCACCTTGGCCTCCCAAAGTGCTAGGATTACAGGCATGAGCCACTGAGCCTGGCTAGATTTTTAAATATTATTATTAATATTATTTATTATTAATAATGATATTATCTATAACAGAGTACTATTCGGCCATAAAAAAGAGATTCTATCATTTGCAAAACATCAATGGAACTGGCAGTCATTATGTTAAGTGAAACAAGCCAGGCACATAAAAACAAATATCACATGTTCTCATTTATTTGTGGGATCTAAAAATCAAAACAATTGAATTTATTGGCATAGACGGTAGAAGATTGGTTACCAGAGGCTGGAATAGATAGTAGGGGGTAGGGGAGAAGTGGGAATGATTAATGGATACAAAAAAAAAAGAAAGAATGAATAAGACCTACTATTTGGTTGCACAACGGGGTGACTATAGTCAAAAACCTAATTATACATTTAAAAATAACAAAAAGAGTGTAATTGGATTGTTTGTAACATGAAAGGTAAATGCTTGAGGTGATGGACACCCATTCTCCAAGATGTGATTATTACACATTGCATGCCTGCATCAAAACATCCCATGAATCCCACAAATATATACACCTATTATGTACACAAGAGTTTTAAATATTTTTAAATAAGATAATAATATCATAGTTATTATTTTACTCCTAGAGAAAATTGCTATGTTCACAGAATATTACATTACATTGAAATAAAAATGGGAAATGAAATTGGGTTCCTTCTTCCTCCTCTGTCCCGCCCTCCCACCTACACGCCTAGAAACAACCAAGAAGAGACCCTCTTTCTTCATCCGAAGAAGACTGAGGACTTGATTCTGTGGAATTTGAGTTTCTGACTAAAACATGGCCTGTTTTTCCTTCCCCTCACAATCTAGGACCTGGTCCTCTGGGGGTGTTTCTTTTTCTGTAACAGTCTAGTTTCTCTTGCCAGTCGGTCACTGTCTTATCCAGTGATAGGAACCTGTGCTACTGCCATTCAAGTCTTACGCCCACCACCCAGTGTTGGCACAGATACCACAGGCCAAGGGCACAATCTCTGTGAAGACAGCACTCACTGGCCAGGTGCAGTGGCTCACACCTGTAATCCCAGCACTTTGGAAGGTGGGGGCAGGAGGATTGCTTGAGACCAGGCATTTGAGACCAGCCTGGGCAACATAGTAAGATCCCATCTCTGCAAAAAAAAAAAAAAAAAAATTTTTGTTTTAATTACCCAAGCATGGTGGCACATATCTATGGTCCCAGCTACTCAGGAGGCTGAGGTAAGAGACTCACTTGAGCATAGGAGTTCAAGACCAGCCTGGGCAACATAGCGAGACCCTATCTCTACAAAAATAAAAATTGAAAAATGAGCTGGGTGTGGTGGCTCACACCTGTAGTCCCAGCAACCCAGGAAGCTGTGGCAGAGGGATTGCCTGAGCCTAGTAGTTGGAAGCTACAGTGAGCTATGATCTTGACATTGTACTCCAGCCTGGGCAACAGAGCAGAGATCCTGTCTCAAAAAAAAAAAAAAAAAAAAATGGAGAAACCAAGAAGGTAGCCACAGAAGAACAACACAGACCTAACACGAGGACCCAGGCTTACTTAGCATTCTTGGGGAACAAAATAATTTAAGTCATGCCCTAGAGTGAAAGAATTCAGCCTTTAGAGTCAGAGGGCTGCTTTGAATCCGGGCCTTACTAATTAGTTGCGTGATGTTGGAGGGAGAAAAAAAGCACTAAACTCTGATATGCAAAATCTTTATAAATTAAATGGAGATTCTGCTAACATCTACTCACAAGTTTGGTCTGAGGAATAAAGCAGATAATGTATTTGAAAGTGAAAATCACTATTCCAGTGTAGGGCTTTTTTCCCTCACTCAGCCGTCCCTGGTGTTTCAGCCTCAGAATGATCTGCTCTCCACCTGAT
Organism: Cacajao melanocephalus; assembly: GCA_963573385.1. Classification (NCBI taxonomy): domain Eukaryota; kingdom Metazoa; phylum Chordata; class Mammalia; order Primates; family Pitheciidae; genus Cacajao; species Cacajao melanocephalus. Next base: position 63,802 of record CAUYLG010020097.1, on the reverse strand, counting down.
CTACTATCTGTTCATTCCCTGCATCTCACATGATGCCTTCAAGCCTTTCTGATTGCCTTGGATCATACTTTTGTTCCTTAGCTTTATTATTTTTATACTGTACACATGGACCATTACTTCAACTTCAGAAAACACCTGCTTTGCAAAGCATTTTCTCTCTCTTTTTTTTTTTTAAGATGGGGTTTCACCATGATGGCCAGGCTGGTCTTGAACTCCTGACCTCAGGTGATCCACCCACCTCGGCCTCCCAAAGTGCTAGGATTACAGGCGTGAGCCACTGTGCCCAGCCTTGCAAAGCATTTTCTAAGCACCTGACCGTGCATGCCCCTGCACAAGGAGCACAGCTGAGGGGACTTTGAGGAGCCGGAGCGGCCTAGTGGGAAGGGCCTGGAGCCCGGCCTCTACAGAACTGAGTTCTGGCCCCTGTTCTGCCTCTTCCTCATGTTGTTACCTTAGGAAATACACTTAACCCATCTGCATCTCAGGCTACTTCTTTGTAAAATATCACAATAATTGTACCTGAACTGCCCAGCCCCCTGGGCAGTGGGAGGGTTGTAGGGGAGACTGTATGTGGAATTTTTTTGAAGCTAACAATATGAATAGAGAACTCTATGACTAGAAGGAATAATTATGTAAGACAGCATTGAAGCAGACATAGACTCCCACATACAGAGAAAAATAATTCTAGAACAACCCTACAGAATGAGCAGACAGAAAAATAGCACAAGACATGCGCACAGGACATGCACACAGATAAATGTGTTCAAACCACAGGTTCAGGTTTATTTTGGAAGGCAGTTGGCAGAGAGAGCTGGAGAAGAGGTGAGAGATTGTTTACAAATGTGACTGGGACTGGGAGTAGAAACATACATAAAGCCAGTGGCAGTGTGGAAAAATCCAATGGCAAAAAGGAGAAAATGTCCATAAGCAGGTCTTGAAAATTACAATGTGATTCTCTAGGTGGCACCAACACATTCTGCAGTGACGCTCAAGGAGCTCAACTCTTCTTGTCTATGTTTTGTTTAGAGACAGGATTTGCCATGATGCCCAGGATGATCTTAAACTCCTGGACTCAAGAGATCCTCCTGCCTGGGCCTCCCAAACCACTGGGATTACAGGCATGAGCCACCTTGCTGGCCAAGCTCAATTCTTGGAATGAATTTGATTATCTGTGGCCATAAGCAATGGAAAATGCCTCCATGTAAGGTGGGTGGAAGGAAATCCAAAACTGCCTGGTGACTTCATTTTAAATGAAGGCCACATGGGTTGCTTCAACTGCATAAAATCTCCAAACACTGTTTTCTGACAGGACACAGAAGAAATGAATTGAATGTCTTTCAGGAAGGAAGGAGGGAAGGAAGGAAGGAAGGAAGGAGGGAGGGAGGGAGGGAGGGAAGGAAGGAAGGAAAGAAGGAAAGAAAAGGAAAGAAAAAGAGGAAGAAAGAAAGGAAAGAAAGAAAAAGAGAAAGAAAAAAGGAAAGAAAGAAAAGAAGGAAGGAAGGAAAGAAAGAAAAAAAGATTGAGGGGTTTGAGGGCTTTGGGTGATAGCTTTGAAAATAAAAAAAAATTAAAAGCTTTTAAAAAACGTTATGCTTTGAGAGAGATGTGACTGTGATCTGGATCCCATAGTATGTGCTTGCAACTTCTGTTTCTCAGATTATAGATGAACTCTCTTCTTCATTGTTCTTGCTCTATAAATGACTAAGAGAGACCAGAGACCAGACCTCCCCTGCTTCTAATCACTGTTCTTCATTATAGATTAACTGCCTCCTTTATTATCTTGTACCCAACTCAGACCAGGTGGTGCAAAAGACCCCTGACTGTTACATCTGCAGTGTGGAATGTTAAATATACCTTTCCCCAAAAGAAAAAAAAAATCATCTTGACAAATTGGATTATTGTAACTATGCAATAAGCCTTATATAGAAAGACAGTGAAATTCTATTAAGCTTCCCTAAACTTTGTCCATATAAATGATCCCAAACTTCTATACTTTGAAACGCTGACTCCCATTCTTTAGAATCTGTGCTTCCTGGGTGGCTGTCCTCCAACTTTGTGCTCAAAACTAGATTCTTACCCTTTTGATTATTTTAGGTTATTTTTATTTATTTTATCTAAGTTGGTGCTAAAGTGTAAAATCTTACCTTGGCTTACTGTTGTTTATTCATTTAACAAATGTTTATTTAGTGCCTACTGTGTATGTATTCTATGCCTTTGAGATAACCCAGCGAGCTGACAAAAATCCCTGCCTCTCTAGAGCAGGTGGATTCTCACCGGGGAACAGGGAAGAGGCAGAACGACTGACTGTGTGCAATAAACTAATCAACAAGGAAGTTAAAGAAGAAAGGAGACAGAGATCAGTGCTACTCAGAAAAGAAGAAGACAACTTGAAGGCAATTGGAAGTTCACGATGGCACAGGTGCAATTTTCGATTCTGGAGTCATCTTGAGCTCAATGCTTAACCTCACTGGGTCTCCTTTCCTTTTCCATAAAACGGAAGGAATACCTGCCTCAGGGACACAGCCATGATGGGACAAGGTGCTCAGTTCCGCACCTGATTCAGATGAACGCCCACAGAGTCACCACCATCACTGTTACTCACTTGAGTTTTGTCCCTTGGAACGCTGTACACACAGAAAGAGAAGGTTGGTAACTGTGGTTTATGGAGTTTAAACAGCCTCTTCCCCCAGAGCCGCTGAGCCTAAACCTACTACTTTAACAAGGAGCAAAGGACATTTTGATCCACAGCGAGAGAAAAGGTTTTCAAAGCAAATACCCTTGAAATAGAAAACAAAGATTCCACTCTCATTTACTTGCAACAGCAGTGGTTGAAGGAGGGTAAGACAGTGCTGAGAAGCAGAAAGAGCACAGGAGGCCCAGGGCAAGAGGAGGAGGTGAATCCCAGCAGGGGATGGAAAGATGGAAGAAAAGGCCAAACCATTCACTGACTTCCTGACTTTATTTCCAAATGCCCTGCCGGTGAAACGCTCATTAATGGTTTATTTGAACAGGCCAAGTATTCCCGAGGGACCTAGACTTCAAGGAACAGGACAGAACTGAGGTAACCTCAGTTAAGGTCAAGGGCCCGCTTAGTCTTATGGACTATACAGAGAGTAGGAGAAACAGCTTGCCTTGGAGACAGCCCGGGAGCAGAAATAATAAGGAACTAATCATTCATGCTCGGCCTGCAGTAATAGGAACCAAACAATTCATCAGTGGCCCCAACTATCTCTTGCCCAGACCAGTTTATGCCTAACAGAACCCCCTCACAACCCCTTCAATGCAGGCTAGCATTGTTTTGTTTTTGTTTTTTGAGACAGAGTCTCATTCTGTCACCCAGACAGGAGTGCAGTTGGTGTAATTCAGCTCACTGCAACCTCTGCCACCCAGGTTCAAGCGATTCTCGTGCCTTAGCCTCCTGAGTAGCTGGGGTTACAGGCATACACCATCACGCCCCGTTAATTTTTGTATTTGTAGTAGAGATGGGGTTTCACCTTGTTAGCCAGAGTGGTCTTGAACTCTTGGCCTCATGTGATCCACCCACCTCAACCTTCCAAAGTGCTGGGATTACAGGCGTGAGCCACTTAACCAGGCTGGCATTGATTTTTGTTCCAATAGCTACGTATGCTCACTGTTAATGTGGCTTTTGTCGCTTTTTACTGGCTGTTTACTTCTCATAAGTATCTAGAGGACTAATCAGTCAAACACTGGCATAGAAATATAAATATAATTCTACTTGCTTGTATAATAAATCTTATAAATCCAGTCTAAAAAATTATGGTTTTTATAGTTTGCCTTGGTAACCCCTAGGCCTAGGAGGGGGACCAGATATATCAGATGCTGTGTGAGAAACCTCTCCTCAGGCAGTACCAGATTCTAGGGAACCATGAAATACAAATGCAAACTCAAGGAGTAGCTTCCCTTGTCTGTGCAGTAGCTTACTGGTGAAGGTAGCTAGCTGCGTGGCAGTTCTTCCTGGTTCCAGGAACCTCCTCAGCTAGACTTGTTTTTGTTTTGAGACAGTCTCATTCTGTCACCTAGACTGGAGTGCAGTGTCGTGATCTCAGCTCACTGCAACCACCGCCTCCTGGGTTCAAGCAATTCTACTGCCTCAGGCTCCTGAGTAGCTGAGATTACAGGTGCCCACCACCACACCTGGCTAATTTTTGTATTTTTAGTAGAGATGAGGTTTCGCCATGTTGGCCAGGTGGTCTCGAACTCCTGACTTCAAGGGATCTGCCTGCCTCGGCTACTCAAAGTGCTGGATTACAGATATGAGCCACTGCGCCTGGCCTCAGCTAGACTTTTAAGGCAATGGTTCCCCACCTTTTCAAGTATGAGATGTCATTGTAACATTAGAAAACTTCGTAAGTCCCTTTAACAGTGCTTGTATCATTCATTTTAAAAATCCTTATTGACAAGTGAATGTTGTGTTTTACAGATGGCAACAGCGCCCTCATACGCTATGTACAATTCAGCCTACGTACGTGCTTGGTAGCATTTCAGTGTGATGAGCCTCAAAGGGGTTTTCAGACACAGACTTTGCTAAGAACATGTGGCTGGCTTTAAAAGAACTATTGGAATGAGCAGACTACAATTTTCAAATAGTTACTTTCAACACAAATGCATGTGGAAAGCTGAAATCATATGCATCTGTGGTTAGATTCTGACCTTAACCCTGTGCTGACCTTGAGCTTCCCTGTAATTGTTGGGCTCTTTCTTTGCTGCCAGTCTGAACCATCCACTGCTTTCTCCCACTACCAGGAATGAAGAGACCTAAGCTCCTATGTGTTCATCCCAGAACACCCAGACGCTTCGCAATTTTCAAAGCTCAGTTCCCCAGCACAGGTTTTCTGCTCCACTGGACAGAACAACAGCATTTCAATCATTCTCAGCCTTGCTCTGCTCAAGTGATCCTCCTGCCTCAGCCTCCCGAATAGCTGGGACTACAGGCATATGCCACCACACTTGGCTAAATTTTTTTTTTTTTTTTTTAGAGACAGGGTCTTGCTACATTGCCCAGGCTAATCTTGAACTCCAGGCCTCAAGTGATCCTCCTGCCTTGACCTTCCAAAATGTTGAGATTACCGGTGTGAGCCACCACACTGGCCTCCATTGCAGCATTTAAGAGAGAAATCTGAACTCCCCCTGCCATTGGTTGCTTTGGTTGAAGCTCCTTGAGATTGTCTGAGATTATTTCCACAGTGGTCACAGCTGCCATCTTGACCTCTCTCTCAATTAGATATTGAGATACTTCCCCGGAGTTTTTAGCTCCCTTCTAAGGAAAAATCCTTTTCTAAGGAAAAATCCTTGGCAGGCATCTCAGAAACTCAGTCAGGCAGCAGCTGGAGTCTCTGCAATGATCTCCCCGCCCCTCAGGAATGACCCTGACTCTCCGCAGATGGCATCTCAGACCTGCCTTCACAGGAGGGAGGCCTACGTTAGGTAACCATGTCCTGGCTTCAAGGCGGGGATAAGCTTCAGGGCTCAGATGTCTGTAGTGTGAGCAGGAAACAAGTGTCAAGGGAAATGCCACTGAAGAATGGAGGGGAATCCTCCGGCCGCGGGGCTCATAGACCACTCCCTCCTGCCATAGGCACCATCCTCTGAACACGGCTCCCAGGGGAGGAGCCCTTCCTGTGAGTCCTGGGTTTATGGACCTGGACAAGTAGGAACAAGGGCAGAGCAAGCCTGAGAATGATTGCAATGCTGTTGTTCTGTCCAGCGGAGCAGAAAACCTATGCTGGAGAACTGAGCTTTGAGAAATGCAAAGCGCCTGGGTGTTCCGGAATGAGCACATGGGAGTCTAGACCTGTCCTACTTATTATTATAAAATTTTAGCCTAGCCAGCTTCTGGGAAGCAGTCTAATTAAACAATGGAAAGAAGCTAAAAGCGGCGGCTAGTCAGCCCTATGTACAAATCCCAACCCCATGTCCTCCTAGTTTTTGGACGGGCCCAGGCAAGCCCCTGAATCTCCTTATGTCTCAATTTCCCTATCTGTAAAATGGTAGTCACCGCAGACCTCCTTAACAGGGTCATTATGGTCCATGGGCTTGCAATAAATCTAATATCTAGTTTTGGAGTGATTTAGGGCTGCAGTTTAACAAGCTTGATTCCAAATGTAGCACGAAGTAGGCTCTCAATCAACATTAATGGAATGAATTACTCTCAATAATAAATACTTCAGGAGAGGTAGCTGAAAAAAAAATGTTCCTGACTGATAAATTGTGTGCAGGGTGAGTTTTACAAGGGAATGCTGATCCTTTATGAGCTGAGATGGTACGGAGTCTTAAACAGAGGAAACATTTCAGAAGAGAAATAAATACAATTGGCTTTCCAGAAGTGTGTTCCACATCTGGAGATTCAACCAACTGCACATCGAAAATATTCTAAAAAAATGGATGGTTGTGATAATGTAGACCTTTTTCCTTGTCATTTTTTCCTAAACAATATGACAACTATTTACACTGCATTTACATTGTATTTGGTGTTATAAGTAATCTAGAGATGATTTAAGTATACTAGAGAATTGTGTAGGTTACATGCAAATACTGTGTCATTTTATGTAGGGACTCAAGCATCCATGGATTTTGTTATCCTCAGAGGCCCTGGAACCAGTCCCCTACAGATACCAGGGGGCAACTGTATATGGTTCTGCAGAAGTGGCCTTGGAATCAAGATACATACATTCTAATCCTGATTCTGCTATTAATTTGCTTTACGGCATCGAACAACCTGACTTCAGACTTACTGTTTTTTTTTTTTTTTTTCATTTGAAAAGCGAAGTTGGGCCAGATTATATCTAAGGTTCATTTCTATTCAGGCAGTGGATGATTCTGTAACAGTCTCTGGAACTTCTACAAGAAACACTACTTGTAAAGCAAGGCAAAAGTGGTTTTAAAGGGAAAAAAAGATCTATGTCTATTACGATACATGCCTCATTTTTACCAGGATAAAAACCACCACAAACATCATCCTCATCGTCACTATTACCTACTGTTGACTGTGTGCTAGACTCACACTAGAGCATGTTAGATGTATGATCTCATTCAGTCCTCTCAACAATTATCAGCATTTCACAAAATTCATTCTGAAAAGAAAAGATTTGGCCAGGTACAGTAGCACACACCTATAATCCCAGCACTTTGGGAGACCAAAATGGGAGGATTGTTTGAGCCCAGGAGTTCGAAACCAGTCTGGGCAACATGGAGAAACCTCGGCTCTACTGAAAATACATAAATTAGCCAGGAATGGTAGCGCATGCTATGGTCCCAGCTACTTGGGAAGCTGAGATGGGAGGATCACTTGAGCCAGGGAGGTAAAGGCTGCAGTGAGCCATGATCGTGCCACTGCACTCCAGCCTGGGCAACAGTGCAAGACTCTGTCTCGAAAAAGAAAAAAAGGAAGAAATTTACATTCCTTAAGAAAGGAATTGGATCATTATGGACTGTGTGACTTAAAGCTTCCATTTATTAGTAGTCTTTTACATGCCAGGTACTTTACATACCTTTTTCCTAATCTTCAAACAATTCCGCAAAGTAGGCAGTACAGGTCCTGTGTTAGTTTTCTATTGCTATGTAACAAATCATCACAAACCTGGTGGCTTAAAACAGTACACATTTATTATTTCACAGTTTCCATGGGTCAAGGAGTCCAGCATGGCTCAGCTGGGTCCCTTGCTTAGGCTCTCTCAAGGCTGAGACGCTACCAAAGTGTCAGCTGGGCTATGATCTCATCTCATCTCATCTCACTGAAGTTTTTGTCCAAGCCCACCAGTGAGTGGCTCCAGAGATGACCTAACCCCACTGCAATGGCAGCCAAAGTTCCTGACGGGTCTAGAACTGAGCTTCCTGCTTTTTTGCTGGTTGCCAGCTGGGGTAGCTCTAAGCTCCTAGAAGCTGCCTATTATTCTCTGCCGTGTGGTCTTCTCCACAGCAAGGCAGTTTGCTTCTTGAATCCCAGCACTTTGGGAGGCTGAGGCAGAAGGGTTGTTTGAGCTCAGAAGTTTGAGAGCAGCCTGGGCAACATAGGGGATACCCCATCTCTAAATAAATAAATAAATAAATGGCCGTCAGGAGAATATTCCTGACTCCCATCTGGCTCTGACCTCTGGACCTCCTTTCAAAGACGCACCTGACTAGGCCAGGCTCACCCAGGATAACCTCCCCTTCATTAACTCAGAATCAACCGAGTGGATACTTTAATGGCAGAATCCCTTCACCTTTGCCATACAATGTAAGACAATCATGAGTGTGATGTCCCACCGTATTCAGAGGTCCCACCACACTCAGGGCAGGGGGTTATCCAGGGCATGTATACCAGGGTGGGGGAAGGCCTAGTACTCTGCCCAACACATGCCCTGTTTTAGAAGTCATGAGCTACCTGTCTCAAGTTCCATAGGTGACAGATAGTGACACTGGACCTTCCCTCAAGCAAAGAGTCCTGAGCCCACCTTGGGGAGAAATGGCCCTCTCTGAACAAGTTCAGGTTTCTTCTTACATGTCACAGCCCTGTTCTAACAGCAGACTTCACAGTCTCAAAATGAACCCTTCATGAGGTCATCTGGAGCACCTGCAGTTCCTAAGTACTTTACCACGTGTCAAATTCACTGCGGCTCAATCTAGATCCAGATTCCCCTGAGTCCCCCTCGGTCCACATCAATCAACTCTAAGCCTGAGCCATCCATTACCCAGAAACCAGCTGAAAAAAACGACTAAAAACGGCATGCATGCAAAGGAACAGATCTCCTGACTCGATTCTATTTCCTCTCTCTGCTCCCTGTCTGTCTTTGCCCAGGCATCACACCATTGTGCACAAAGCTTTTCCACCTGGACAGTTTCCCACTCAGCTTGTGATAATCCTCTTGCCTGGCTTGTGCCTCACCCAGACTAAGCACTCAAGAAACATCTTGGATTGAACTCGTCTTGCTTGGTAATGAGCACATCTCAGACTACCTTTATCTCCTCCCCCAGAGTTTCAAGTGCTAGAGGTGCTTAAGTTAACGGATGTTCGAGGTATGTAGAGCTGTGTGCCTCAAGTCCCTCAGCCTCTTCCCAGGTGAGTCTGGAGAGAGAGTGTCTCTGCTCATTGGTTGAGACACTTCCCTCTTTTCTCTACACAAGTACCAACATGCTGCGCTTTTCCTCTAGAGAGCACAGTGCAAGGAACTCCCTCTCGTCTGTTGGGCACCTGCTAAATGTCATATCCATATATGTGCAATGATCTATCACATTTTACAGTTGCAGAATCTGAGGCTCAGAGAGTTCAGATAACTTGTCTGAGGTCATACGGCTGTTGGTATTGCAGCTACAAGTTGAACTCAAGACTGTGTTTTGGCAGAGCCAACCTGTTTCCATACTACACTGTTGAATTGTTTTATTTTGTTTTCTTAAATCAAATGTAGTCCCAACAACTTTGAACAGCTTTTAGGTAGGTATAAGTTTTAAGGGGAACTTCCAGGGTTTTAATGAGACTCCTTAACAGATATACACTTCTCAAATGTAACAACATAACAGATTCATATTAAATATAAAAGTTGATATTTCTATAGGATTTTTCATACATTTCTGCACCTTAGTGCATGTATCTGTCTGAGGCATATTAGTCTTTCAGGAAATATTTGAAGACAGAAAGGCAGGATGAGAGGAGAGGAAGGCGGTGGGGACGTGTGGGGTGCTGGTGCGCTGTGTGTGGGGTGGAGGATGGCGGCTACCATGAGCCTGAGAGCTGCAGAGCCGACACGGGACGGGTACATTCGCTGCTTTAGCGAGCTTCTATCGCCACCTAGCCACCTTGGGGAGAAATGGCCCTCTCCAGGCAAGTCTGTCCAGACTTCCCTTGAATGTTGTTTGTCCACCTACAGGTGGGTGCCTTTAGACCATGAGTCTTGGATAGTCCTTCCCACGGTGGACGCCTGTGTGCCTTGTCTTCTTTTCATTAGTGGCTTTCTTTAGCAGTTGATTCCAAGGCCTATTACATTTAAAGAGAAATTTTTGAAAATTCGTATCACTGAGGATTGGCACCATTAAGCCTTCTCAGCACAAAAGAAGGGGATTGTTGCTTCTTGGAGAGCCCTTTCCTGTGGGAGTCCCTGACACTGCCATGTACCCTCCCTGTGCACATGTCCATATCCAGGCCAGATGTGGTCTCCATGAAACTAACAAAGCAACAGCTTCCATTTATTCCACACTTGCCATGTGCTGGGGGCTTTACAAGCATTATCTCATGTACTTCTCACAGCAATCTTCTGAGATAGGTATGATTATCTCCACTGTGTGGGTAAGGGCACTGAGGCACAGTGAGGTCCTGGGGCTGGTCCGTGGCAAAACTGGGGTTTGAACCGCATTGGCCTCTTCCCCAGGCCTGTGACTCTCCTCTCATCCAGCGTCCCTTGATTTCCCCAGCCAAAGCGTCATCTCCCTCCTCTGCAAGCACTTTGTTTCCGTCTTCTAATGCCATTTTTGACTCCTTCTTTCAGATTATATTTTCTCTTTCTCCAAACCAGAGACTCCAACTCCAGGAGGGGCATCGTCCTCTGCTGTGTTGTGTTTGCACACAGATTCTTGCTTGAGGTAGTTACTCAATTCATTCCTCCAGGTTGTGAAATTGCAACTGCTTCAATTTGTTGTTCTATTTCAGTTGTTCTGAACTGGTGTTTCCCAAGGTGGATCTAAGAATCCCTGGTGTCGGAGAATAACCCAGGGAATTGTAGTTATTTGCATTCAAATCTGTTCTCAAAGGAGGACGATGGTATACGTAACAACTAATGGTGCTATATATAACAAAGGCAGACATGGGATTGATCACCAAGAGAGGTACAGGGAAAGAGACAGCTGCAGCTGGACTAGAGGCAGAACCACCTGGGAACAGTGAATTTTGGTTCACATATTTTAGGGAAACTGATCAGCAGGCAGGGAACAAAGAGTTCTGTTGGCTCCATCCTGGAGCAGACTCACTTGAGGCATCAAGGAAAACAGTGTCAATGGTTTGCTGACTCTTCCTCTTATTTTTCTTTAAGAAGTAGTCTTGCTTTGTTGCCCAGGCTAGAGTACAGTAGTGCAATCTCAGCTTACTGTACTCTCTGCCTTCTGGGTTCAAGTGATTCTCCTGCCTCAGCCTCCTAGGATTACAGGTGCTGGGAGGCTGAGGATTACAGGTGTCCACCACCCACACCCAGTACTGTAAAAGAGCTAGGATTACAGGCCTCCACCACCATGCCCAACTAATTTTTTTTTTTTTTTTTTTTTTTTTAGTACAGATGGGGTTTCACCATATTGGCCAGGCTGATCTCAAACTCCCGGCCTCAGGTGATCCACCCACCATGGCCTCCCAAAGTGCTGGGATTACAGGCATGAGCCACTGTGCCCAGCCAGGTTTGCTGACTCTTGGGAGTCTGGCTGTCCCTAGTCTTCCACCTTCAGCCATAAGCCCCATCCTGCATCAGGTTCCTCAGCAGGGGACTGAGCACTCACATGTTGCTGCCAGGACGTGCAGAGGAAAGCAAGACCATCACATCAGTGTGGGAAAGGTGAAGAGTGAGGTCCAAGACTCTGAGAGAAAGGAGTCCTGGCCCAGAGGTTGTGTGAGGAGAGCCTGGGATAAAAGGGGTGCCCAAAAGCAGAGTTTGGGGTGATTAGATAGGAAATTAAAGATGGGTGGGTGGAAGGAAAGGAAAAAGTAACAGGTGTAGACAGAAAAATTCACAGTAAGAATGACTGTGGGTGTCCACGTGGTGGTTCATACCTGTAATCTCAGTACTTTGGGAGGCCAAGGTGGGAGGATCACAAGGTCAAGAGACGGAGACCATCCTGGCTAACGTGGCGAAACCCCATCTCTACTAAAAATACAAAAAATTATCAGGGTGTGGTGGCACAGGCCTGTAGTCCCACCTACTTGGGAGGCTGAGGCAGGAGGATCACTTGAACCCAGGAGGCAGAGATTGCAGTGAGCTGAGATCAGGCCACTGCACTCCAGCCTGGCGACACAGCAGGACTTTGTCTCAAAAAAAAAAAAAAAAGACCGTGGGCATGGGCCAGTCAGACAGATGGTCAGACACCTGGAGAGGTGCCCAGCAGCTTTGAGCCCTCAGGAGCTCAGGGCACCAGCTACTGACCAGGATGGAGCAGCACAGGGTCTTCCCCACCGCTGCTCTCACAGGGGCACACTGGCTGAATGAATGCACAAGGTACAGGAAAGAGGAGGGAGAAACATGAATATTCGAGATCACCAAAGGAGGTGCAAGCCAGGCAGTGACAAAAGGAAAAGTGGCACAGCGTGGAGGAGCTGCCCTTAGGTCAGATCAGGCTCCTGTCATCGTCACCGGTGACCCTCCCTGCTGGGGAAGGTGGCCCTGGCAGTGAGCACCTGTCTAGCTTGCTGAGCGGCAGCCCACATGTCCAGGGCAGGGTGGCCAGCTGGCCAGCTGGGCCGGAGCCCAGAGTGCTGAGGCTCGCAGCCCAATCTCAGCAGTCCTGTGGCCTCACATCAGGCCACAGCCCACAGGTGGCTCTTCCCACAGGCCAGAAGAGGCACAATATCCCAGCCAGCGGAGAAGGAGCGGCCCAGCCACTTGCCTGTGGGTTTCACGAAATGTGCAACTCTGATCTCATACCCCTGAAAATTTCTAGTAGAAGATCCAGAATGTCTGACTTCCCGAGAAGGAACCGTCATGTAACAGAACAGACAGGAATGTTTTCAGAGCCAGTTCCTCAATTTCTGTAGGTTCCAAAAAGCTGCAAGACCATACTCACCTCTTCAGGGTCTCCGCATCCCCTGAATATCACATTCAGCTGTTGTTCCCATCACATCTTGAGTAAATTTTTGTGGCTGTTTCTAATTATTTCCTCTGCCTGGGGAGTTCATTTTGCATCACAGTGTTACTTTGGGCCATCTAAAACTATTTCCATCTTACCATATGTGTTCAGCTCTCACTAATTGGGGAAAGTTATTTTTAGTATTTCCTCTTCTTTCCATCTTTGCAGATCTGCCCTATTTAGGAAAATAAAATTCTGAAACAGTTTTGGGTTTTTTAGAGATATGCCAGAGATGCTTTTAAAGTTCTACAGGCAACATTTTCATGTTCAGTGTGGAGATCAGTAAGAGACCAAAAATCTCAAATCCCAGATTTTATCTCCTACTATCTGTGCTGGATTAGAAAGGCGACAGGATCCTCTTCATCCTTCAAGAACCAGTCAGTGTCATCACCTCTGAGAAGCCTTCTCCTATGTCTCCTTCCACCCCACCCTGCTTCAGGAAGATTCATGTTGCCTACAGTTTAACAACCACCCTGGAACTGCGCCTTCCTATTTTTTATATTTCAGATACATACCTATACCCCAATAATTCTACCAAATTTAAGCTATCTTTATGAAACTAAATATGAAGATTCCAATTAGATTTAAAATTCATTTTAGCTAATCTGTTTCAAAAGCAAATTCTATCTGTTAATTGGTAATTTGATAAGCAGCTTTAGACTCATTTTAGTACTTTAAATTAAAATACCACTCTTGGCACACAAATACTTATTTATTGATATCAAAATTAAGAAATTGTATTTTCTTTTTTTCTTTTTTTGAGACAGAGTCTTGCTCTGTCACTCAGGCTGGAGTGCAGGCGCAATCTCGGCTCACTGCAACCTCTACTTCCTGGGTTCACGTGATTCTCCTGCCTCAGCCTCCCGAGTAGCTGAGATTGCAGACGCCCACCACCATGTCCAGCTAATTTTTGTATTTTTAGTAGAGACGGGGTTTTGCCATGTTGGCCAGGCTGGTCACCAACTCCTGACCTCAGGGGATTCACCTACCTCAGCCTCCCAAAGTGCTAGGATGACAGGCGTGAGCCACCACGCCTGGCCAGAAATTGTATTTTCTTATCATCTGGTTTAATATTTTGCTTTTTTAACTGTTACTTTCCCAAAATAATAATTTTCAAAAAGGAGTTTTGAACCACATAGGAAAATGAATCTTTTCCTAATTTTGGCCAGGGTAGACCTGCTAGTAATACTCAGAAATTAGTTACTATTAAAACAGTGTAAGTTTTTTAGTTCTTCATTACTCAAAGACCCCAATTAGCACCTCTTTCAAATATGTGAGCAGACAGCTTTATAAAAATTTAATTAGGCCAAGTAGATTGGCTCATATTTGTAATACCAGCACTTTGGAAAGCCAAAGCAGGAGAATAGCTTGAGCTCAGGAGTTCAAGGCCAGCCTGGGCAACATAGCGAGACCATTCTCTAAAACAAGAAAAAGGAGTTATTATAAAAGAATTAATTCACTACACACCAATTAGAATGGCTAAAATCCCAAACACTGACAACACCAAATGCTGGTGAGGATGTGGAGTAACAGGAATTCTCATCTGTGGCTAGTGGGGGATATAAAATGATACTACCACTTTGGAAGAGAGCTTGTCAGTTTCTTACGAATCTAAACATACTCTGCCAGGTGCAGTGGCTCACGCCTATAATCCCAGCACTTTGGGAGGCCAAGACGGGTGGCTCACCTGAGTTCAGGAGTTCAAGACAAGCCTGGGCAGCATGGTAAAACCCTGTCTCTACTAAAAATACAAAAATCAGCTGGGCGTGGTGGCAGGCACGTGTAGTCTCAGCTACTTGGGAGGCTGAGGCAGGAGAATCACTTGAACCCAGGAGGCGGAGGTTGCAGTGAGACAAGATCGCACCACTGCACTCCAGCCTGGGTGACGGAGTAAGACTCTGTCTAAAAAAAAAAAAAAAAACTAAACATTCTCTCACCATAAAATCCAGCAATTGCACTCCTTGGTATTTACCAAAGGAATTGACAACATACCCACACAAAAACCTGCATGCAGACATTTATAGTAGCTTTACTATAATTGCCAAAATCTGGATGCAAACAACATATCCTTAGGTGAATGAATAAATAAACTGTGGTACATCTAGATAATGGAATATTATTCATTGCTAAAAAGAAATGGGCTATCAAGCCATGAAAAGATATGGAGGAACTTTAAATGCCTATTAGTACATGAAGGAAGATAATCTGAACATCTACATACTATATGGTTCCAACTATATGATATTCTGGAAAAGGCAAAACTGTGGAAGACAGTAAAAGAATTCGTGGTTTCCAGGTGTTAGCAGGGAGGGAAGGATGTAAGGATGTACAGGTAGGATAGTGAAAATATTCCCTATGAGATTGTAATGGTAGATATATGTCATTATACAATTGTCCAAACCCATAGAATGTTTAACACCAAGAGTGAAGTGTAATGTAAAACATCAACTTTGAGTAATGATATCTCTATGTAGGTTCATCAGTTGTAACAAATGTACCATTCTTGTAGGGAATGTTGACAATGGGGGAGGCTGTGTGTGTGTGGGTATATGGGAAATCTTATACCATTCTCTCAATTTTGCTGTGAACCTAAAACTTCTCTAGAAAATAAAGTCTATTAAAAATAAATGTATTTTTTAAAAAATTAACCACCCCTTATTAAAAGACTTTGTAGGAAATTAAGCTTAACGGAATAACTGTTAACACATTTTGGTTATTGCTGTCTTCCCAGTCTCTCTCTGTATCCTATAGGTCCAAGAAACTAACTTGGAAAAGGAGAGGGAAAGTTCTTATTTTCATATGCTGGTAAGACATTCTAGTATTACCATATCAAAATAGAAGCTTTAAAATTGTAGACCAGTGATGGTGGGGACTCTGCAGCCAGCTATTGAAAAACAAGTGAATTCATCTCTGCTCTTTAAATAAAAGGTGCTGAGTAGAAAACACAAGTAGGTTCAGAACGGAATAACCGGGCTTTTCAAATTTGAATGTTGTATTAGTCCGTTCTCACGCTGCTGTAATGAAAGACCTAAGACTGGGTAATTTACAAAGAAAAGAGGTGTAATTGGTTCAAGTTCTGCAGGCTGTACAGAAAGCATGGCAGCATCTGCTCGGCTTCTGGAGAGGCCTCAAGAAACCCACAATTATGGCAGAAGGGGAAGCAGGCATGCCTTATGTGGCTGGAGCAGGAGAAGAGGGGGAGGCACCACACACTTTTAAACAACCAGATCTCGTGAGAACCCGCTCATTATTATGGAAACAGGAGCAGCACTAAACAGAGATATTCACCCCTAAGATCCAATCACCTCCCACCAGGCCCCATCTCCAAGACTGGGGATTACATTCTGACATGAGATTTGGGTGGGACACAGATCCAAAGCATAGCAAATGTGTATACAAATCACCTTGGATTTTGTTAAAAACAAAGATTCAGATTCAGTAGATTTGGGACAAGGCCACTAATTCTGCATGCCTAGCAAGCTCCCATGTCCCAGGTGACATCTGTGCTGCTGGTCCAGAGACCACACTTTGGTGGCAAGAATGTGAATCTTCTGTGTGTTGCTATCATTAATCTTCCTGGTATTGGACTTGAGACCTTCTTATTCATCTTTGTATCTCCAGCACTTATAAGGTGACCAACATCAAGCTGAGTTAACACGTATTTACAGAATAAATAAATCTTAGCTTTTCTTTCTTTAAAAAAAGGTAAGAGCATCTCTCTCAGGTATGGATGGGATCATATCACTTCTTCAGAGTTGAAAGAAGACCTTCAAAAGAAAATCTGCAAGAATAAAAATGCTCACCATTCAGCCCATATCCACTTCCTTTTTGTAGAAATGATAGAAGCAAAAACAAAGAAAATAGCTTGGTGAGACTAGATGGTTAGATGGAAGTGTTCCAGGGTAAAGATGGTACGGGCTTGAGCTAGCACACTGGAAAAAGTCTCCTTTTCCCAGATGCCAATTTCCAAACTGTGCTTTGCAAACAGAACTGTAATGAACATCCCTAAACACTGAATTGATGTGTGTCAGCAAAATAATTTCCCTAAAATTGTCTTATTCTAAGGAAATTAATAGAAAGGGTGCATGTCCTTTCAACAACATGCTTGAGCATTGTCTAAAAAGTCCACTGAAGATTACCTAATTCTCTAACGGAATGTCCTTGTGTTTGCCTTTAGCATTTACTATTTGAATATAGCTCAGATACTGTGGAGTTCCCTGTGGCCTTATTTCCATTCAGTAGAAGATCTTATTACAAAGGTTATGGTCCCATTATCCTGCACCATATGATGCAATTGTGTATGTAACCTAGCAATGTTATTTAAACATCTTTTTTAAAAAAATTTTTATTTAATTAAAGAAATAATTTTATAAGTATAGATGGGGTCTCACCATGTTGCCCAGGCTAGTCTTGAACTCCTGAGCTCAAGTGAGCCACCTACCTTGGCCTCCCAAAGTGCTGGGATTACAGGCTTGAGTCACCACACTTGGCCTATTTGAACATTCTTTTAAAAATATTCCTATAACCCAGCATTTTGAGAGGCTAAATCAGGTGGATCACTTGAGCTCAGGAGTTCAAGACCAACCTGGGCAACATGGTGAAAAACCATCTCAATTAAAAAAAAAAAATCTGTAAATGCTTTCTCAACCAGTGTTACCACCTTACTGAATCTCTCTCTAATGAACAAATATTTGACATGTGCTACCTGTATATTTGTATGAGAATCACGTTTTTAACTTTTTGAAAATTATGCTTTGACAGAATATCAGAAATAGAACTTGGCTCAGTACATCACACGTCTTCAGACCAAGAGCAACTATGCTGGAGAAGCTGTATTTCCTTGACCATCGCTGAGGAGCCTCATCTGCACCTGGAATGAATTAAGACATCAATGTTCTATTTTGACTGCATGCTGTTCAGAAACGAGACTTTGGGAAATCTTAGCAGAGGGTGAGTGTATTTTGCATGTGGAGGGGAGTATAAATAATTTTGGGTCAGTGGGCAAACAGGGGGGTTTTTAATAATTGTCCACAAATTCTTTGACACCTCTCCCTTCTGTGGAGCTAATTCCCCTCTCTTTGAGTGTGGGCTGAAACTGGTGATTCATTACTAATAATAGAATGTAGCATAAGTGATAAAGCATGACTTTTTTCTTTCTTTTTTGAGACAGGGTCTCACTCTGTGGCCCAGACTGAAGTGCCATGGTGCAATCATGGCTCACTCCACTTTAATCTCCTGAGCTCAAGCGATCCTCTCACTTCAGCCTCCCAAGTAGCTGGGATTATAGGCACACACCAACACATCCAGGCAATTTTTGTATCTTCTAGATGGGTTTCACCATGTTAGCCAGGATGGTCTCGAACTCCTGGGCTCAAGTGATCCTCTCACCTCAGCCTCCCAAAGTCCTGAGATTACAGAAATGAGCCACCACACCCAGCCTGACAGAGCATGACTTCTGAGGGTAGGTCATAAAAGACATTGTGACTTCCAGTTTACTCTTTGATCACTTGTCTAAAGGGAGTCAGTTGCCTTGTCTCAATGACACTAAAGTGGCCCTAGGGAGGGGCCCTAAACAGCATCCTCCTGCCAATAGCCATCAAGGAACTGAGGCCCTTTGCCATAGCCATGAGTGCACCATCATGGAAGCAGACCTCCCGCCCCTATCAAGACTTCAGATGACTGCAGCCCCAGCTGACTGCTCGACTGCAACCTCATGAGAGACCCTCAACTAGGATAACCTAACTAAGCTATTCTCAAATTCCACAGAAACCATGAAATAACACATGCTTTTGTTTTAACCAACTAAGCTTTGGTTAATTTGTGACACAGTAATAGATAATTAATACAGCTGGCTTATCAGCCATACAGAGTTTAAGGATTTTCATGTAGATTACAAAATTGCCTTCCTGAAATGTTATGCCAATTTACACTCCCACGGGTAGTTGCATAAGAGTGCTCATGTCCTCAGTCCTTCCTCTGGTTAAGTGCTACATTTTTTCTTTATTCTTTCTGATAGAAAATGGTATCTTATTGTTTTACTACTCTGATTTATATAGTTTTAAAGCTCAATGAGGTTGAACATTTTTCATATATTTATTTTCTGTTTTGTGAATTTCTTGATCAAGTGCTGTGTGTGTATATACATGTGTTAAGTTGTAGTTTTCATTTTTTTGTTGTTGTTGTTCATTGATTCCTAAGGTCTATTTGGTTTTTAAGCATCTTATATCTTTGCCTGTTACTGTGTTACAAGTATTTCTCCTAGTTTGCCAGTAGATATCCTTATGTAGGGGACATGAAGATGTACAACCCTTTCAAGGAAGATTTGTGCCAGCTCTCTCTTGGCTCAGTTGCAAAGAGCTGCCTTGCCCAAGAGTATGCTCTCCCTGGTGTGACCCACATCCACTGACCAGTTGTTGTAGGGGATAAAGGTCCAGCAGTCTCAGCCCACCATGGGCCCGCTCTGACAAGCTATTGACACTCCCGAGCTCTCCACAGTGTAGCAGCACTGATCTGCATTGTAGTTCAACCACTCCCATAGAGACACCCTGCTTCCTTCATCTCCTTTCCATAGGTGTTGATCTCTGACAAACCCGGTGCCCATCAAATTTCAACCTGGCATCTGTTTCTAGATTACCTAACCTGTGACATCTTAAAAATTAATTGCTTAATTTGTAATTGATATAATATCTATATAAAATTGATAAAATATCTATATACCTCTACACATAAATGCGTTACTCTTGAAAATAATATATTATGTTTTTTCATAGGTGAAACTGGTTCTTTTATAGAATGATTGTTGGAATAAAAATAGAAAAACTTCAGTATCATTTAAAACACACAGTCTTTCCCTATCAGCTATTATGCAAATCCAATATCTATATTATTTCTCCAAATAAAAGCCACTTCCTTACCCAGGGATATGTCACTTGCTATCCTCTTTATCTTTTTTTTTTCTTCACAGCATTTTATTTAAATATCTTTAACATCTGTATCTGCTTCCCCAGCAACTAGAATGGAACATGGCATATAATAAGTGTTCAATAAAGATTGAATGGATAGATGAAGTAGATCAGTAAATGAGTGACTTTTGGGCAAAAGTAGATAAAGTATATCCAGACCAATATCATATTTGTACTCCCTCTTCCAGGAAAATGAAGCACAGTATTAATGTGTCTCATACAGAAGTTGCCAAAAATATTTATTATATGTGCAAAAATGTATCCAGACCACTCTAGAAAGCATCCCTTCTTTGCGCTCTTCTTTCCCCCAGCCTCACATCTGTTTGCAGGCTGCAGGACTGCCTAGCTTCAAGGGAGCTGAAAGAAAGGTTGAGTTCAGGTGATCAGGAACAGTAACAGATGGTTGGATGCCCTCATTCTGCAGATGCCTCTTTATTTGTGCTTCTTAAAAGTATTTTAACTAGTATAGGGCAAAATGTATTATCTTTCAGTTGCAGCCCTAGTTACTAGAATCCCAGATTAGTGTCTAGCCCCCTAAACCTCATAGCCACTAATCCACTTCAACATTTCCTCTGCATCTGTTGATGCTCGGTGCTTTCAGCCCCTAGTGAATTCTGCCTCTTTAATCTTGTTTGGTGCTGATTTTTTTTCTGCCATTAGCTCTTTGGATTGGAATGTGGTTGCCTCATATTTTTTGGTCGTACTCTTTAAAGACAAGCAAATAAACTTGGAGAGGGTAAGTAAGGTGACATGGGAGATCTGAGATAGAACTAGGACTTTTGCCATCAATCCTTGTCATCAAAAGCACTCATTAACCTTATCGTCATTCTGTGGCAGGGTGGTTGAACAGCACAGGTTGATTTAGAGACGACTCAGGACAATGGGGAACAGTCATTCTCTCCAGTTCTTTTGTGCAAACAGCTGACCTAAGAATAAAACTTAAGCATCCAGAATGCCATAAGAACACAGTCCATATTCATATTTAAGTTCATCTGCAGCATTTTTATCTCTCTTAGCTACGATCAGGATGCCTTTGAAGAAGTTATTGTCCAGTAGATTTCCATTTAAAGGAAAGGGTGTTTGTCATGGTAAGTAATTAAGCAACAGAACATTTCTTAGCTTCTAAGTGAAATCTTTCCAGGTTAAGTAATTCGCAGAGGGAGAAATGTCATTTTTATTTTTTTTCTTCAGAAGGAATTGATTAGACAGAAAAACTGCAGGAGACCCCAAATTGAAATCAGCAAGAGACCTTTAAATTGCATAGAATCAAATTTCTAAAAACATAATTCTACCTGTATTGTTGAAAATAGAGCTCAAAAATCCATTAACTCTTCCCATTTTCCCCCATTTTTGTAATTATTGTTGTCGCTTCCTCTATTGTGAAGTCTCTATTACGCGAATCCCATTGGGGGCTGCCTTTCCATCACTATCAGCTCATTGGTGCTGTCAGCATAGAGCTCCCAGGAGGCCTCACTGAGAATCTGCTGGAAAAGAAGGGAAATGTGAGCTTGAGGAGTCTTGCTAGCAGTGACTGTTGCCATGCCCATTGGAGCTATGCTTAACCTAAAGATTTCAGGACTCTTTTGACCTGCAAAAACATCTTGGGCAGAACACCCAGGTTTTGCTTTTTCGTACCTTTTTTCCCCCAGGAATGTGACCAGCCACATTTTAATGGCCACAGAGAAAATAAAATCTTTTCCCCTGGTGGCAGTTATTTTTGTTGAGTTTGTAGTTTTAAGATAATTGATGCAAAAAAAAAAAAAAAAAAAACATTTCCCCAGGGAAGGCAAGAGCAGGAAAAAACCTGATAAATCCTCCAAGGAGGACAGGGGATAGAATGCAACGTTACAGCCGTGAAGAACCTAACTGTGCATCTAGCAGGAATTTCTTCCGCATAAGCTAAGATTTAAAGCTGTCTCTCAAGAAGCAAGAAAATAGTGGGAATTCCCATACAGGACATGAGCTCTGACACTGAAAGACTGCTGACTGCAGCTGCCTGGGACCATTGAAGACAGACAAGCTTTCCAGAATAAATTTTGGTCAATATAGTGGACTATATAGACATGGAAGAGATTTATTGCCCTCTCCCACCATCTTTCTCTAGATGCATAAACATTCAGGATAAAATAGAACCCCTTAAACACAGATTTAAGTGCAGAGCCCAGCTTACAAGTTTTAGGAAAGGGATCCAAAATAACAAGAGAGCAAAGCCAGAGAGGCATTTAAGAGCTGAAACAGTGTGGCCCACAGGGGACCATCCCCAGATGAAGGTCTTATTGGCCGGGAGTTGGAGTTTGAACACGTGGACTGAGACAGGAGAGTCAGGCTCAGGGCCATGGGAAGGGAGGCTCTTGCATAACATTGAGTCTCAAATTCCATTCCTTTCCTGAACCTATGGGTTGAAAAACTCTTCCCGCTTGCCTGATGAAGAACAAGAAAATTGCTGTCTATTCTGGTCCCTGGAAAAAAAAGAGCCATCCACAATAAATCAAAACAGAGATGTGAGATCTGAATTTACAAGTTGGGTATGGTGAGGAAAACCCCTAAACTCAGAAATTAATATAAAAATTCCTCTGGAATGGGTGAAACCACTAGAAACACAGCAGAGGCACATGCAAAACTGTCCTATAGATATTTCTTTACCCCTGCTATCAACTGATTTGTGTCCCCTCAAAATTCACATGTTGAAGCCTTAACCTCCAAGATGACTATATTTAGAGGCAGGGCCTTTTTGAAGGTAATTCAGGTTAAACAAGATTATAGTGACTGGTGTCCTTATAAAGGAAGCAATGCCAGGGTTGTGTGCACACTGAGAAAAGCTATGTAAGCATGTAGCAAAAAGGCAGCCCTCTGCAAGCCCAGGGCAGAGGCCTCAGGAAAAGCAAACAGCACCTCGATCTTGGGCTTCGAAGCCTCCATAACTGTCAGAAAATAAACATCTTTTATTAATTATAATTACACCTATAATCCCAGCACTTTGGGAGGCCAAGGCAGGCAGATTGTTTGAGCTCAGGAGTTCCAGACTATCCTGGACAACATGGCGAAACCCTGTATCTACTAAAAATACAAAAAATTAGCCTGGTGGGGTGGTGTGAACCTGTAGTTTCAGCTACTGGGTAGGCTGAGCTGGGAGGATCACTTGAGCCCTGGAGTTCGGGGTTGCAGTGAGCTATGATCACACCACTGCACTCAGCCTAGGTGACAAAGTGAGACTGTTCCCAAAAAAAGAAAAAGCAGTGTCTTTTGCTTAAGCCATCCATTCCATGGTTTTTTGTTATAACAGCCCTAGCGAACTAAGACATCCTGGGATACGTGGCAGCCTGGGTACCCTCACTGAAGGTGAATTCACAAGAAAAATTTCTAGACTTCATGAAGAAAGGGAGAGTCACAAGGAATAATAAATGGGAATTTGAGCTCCTCAAAACTAAAGGTAATGGAATAAGATGAAACATATTATAAAATGTTTCTTTAAAATATTTAGACATGAAAGAAGGTAAAGAAATTATAAGCACAAAGTAATATGAGAAAGGAATATTTTTAAAGGCAATTAAATATAAATTGTAAAAACAAAAATACAATTATTGAAATTAAAAATGCAGTTAATGGGAAAACAGTGTACTAGACCCAACTGAATAGAAACTTGGTGAATTGAAATGCAACTCTAAAAAAGAGTCTGTAGCATCTAGATGAAAATAGCAAAGGAAGGCTATAAGATACATGAAGGATAGAATAAGAAATACCAATATATGCATATTAACAATTAAAAAAAGAAACACCAGAAAAATATAGAAGGAGGAAAGAAGGGTTTGGAATGTACAGGCTTGGCTGGGTGCAGTGTCTCATGCCTGTAATCCCAACACTTTGAAAGGCCAAGGCAGGAGGACTGTTTGAAACCAGGAGTTTGAGAACAGCAACACCTCACCTTTACTAAATTTTTTTTTAATTACCCAGGCATGGTGACATGTGCTTGTAGAATCAGCTACTAGAGTGACTGAGGTAGGAGAATCACTTGAGCCCAGGAGGTTGAGGATGTAGTAAGCCATGATCATGCCACGGCACTCCAGCCTAGGTTACAGAGTGAGACCCTGTCTCAGAGAGAGAGAGAGAGAGAGAAATAAATGTAAAGGCCGAAAATTTTCCTGAACGGGAGAAGGAAATTGTCTTCAAATTAAAGAAACATATCAGGACCTGAGCAGGAAAAACAAAAACAAAATCACATCTAAACACATTGTAATGAAAAAGCAAATCAACAAAAACAAAGGAAAAAGGTCTTAAAAGCTACCAGGTTATTTGTCAAAGAATGGCAATTATACTAGAGAAGACTTTTCAACAACAGAAATCAAACGACAATGAAATGATATTTCAAAGTTCTGAGAAAAACAATAATTGTCCCTCTAGAATTCTAGACCCAATTACACTCTCATTCAAGAGTGAAAGCAAAATAAAAATGTTTTCAGACAAGAAAATTTACTATTCAAACTTCCCTGAAACAACAAACGTAAAATGTACTATAGGAAGAATTAATTTGAGTGGTATGCAAGAAGCCTATGGTAAATACATTGGTAAATCGAAATTAGCATTTGCTGTAAATAATAATAGTACTGAATAATGAGGTGGGGGTCAGGGGTTAAAAACAAGAATTAAAGTACCAGAAATTGATAACACAGGAGATAAAAGGTTGATTTTGAAGAGTTCTAAGCTCTTTGTATGGTTAAGGTGAAGGACGGAAATATTAAGTGACCTTAAAATCTAAGTAAATATCTGTGTTAAAAATTGAGAACACCAAATAGATAATTTGTTAATTTAATAATGGGGATAGTGATATGCTTTGGCTGTGTCCCCACCCAAATCTCATCTTGAACTGTAGCTCCCATAATTCCCATGTGTCATTGGAGGGACCAAGTGGGAGCTACCTGAATCATAGTGGGTAGGTCTTTCCAGTGCCGTTCTCATGGTGGAGAATAAGTTTCACCAGATCCGATGGTTTTATAAAGCGGAGTTCCCCTACACAAGCTCTCTTTGCCTGCCACCATGCAAGACATCTCTTTGCTCTTCCTTGGTCTTCTGCCATGATTGGCACCCCCCTACCCTCAGCCATGTGGAACTGTGAGTCCATTGGAACTCTTTCCTTTATAAATTACCCAGTCTCAGGTATGTCTTTATTAGCAGCATGATAACAGATAATGCAGGTAGGTAAAGGAAAATAATGAAAAACCCAATCAAGTCAACGAAAGTTAGGGAGGGGTTGGGGGGAAACATGGTAAATGAGATAATAGCAAAAAAATTCACAGTAAGCAACATAAATGTAAATAGATGATTTTTGTCTACTAAAATACAGAGACTCTCCAATTCCATTTACAAAATCCAGCTAAATGGTGCTCCAACTCTGGCTTGTAGGTTTTACTGATGAAAAATTAGTTGGCTGTCATTCTTGTCTTTGTTATTCTGTATGTAATGTATCTTTTACCTCTATCTGCTTATAAGATATATTATTATTATTATTGGTTTAAAGCAATTTGATTATGAAATTAAGTTGGCACATACCCACTCATTGATCAATAGATTTAACAAAATTATATTATAATTACATCAATAAAGATATACACAGGGTAGCATTATAAAAGCATAAAGGAACATAACTTTAGTAGAATTTTCCAGGTATATTAATTTAGATAAAGGCACAAATGATTGCAATCATAGAATTCATATAAAGAAAAGAGAAGCTCATACCTGTAATCCCAAACTCTGGGCCAAGGAGGGTGGATCGCTTGAGGTCAGGAGTTCAAGACAAGCCTGGGCAACATGGTGAAACTTGTCTCTATTAAAAATACAAAAATTAGCTGGGCATGGTGGCACATGCCTGTAATTCTAGCTACTCTGGAGACTGAGGCAGGAGAATCACTTGAACCCGAGTGGCAGTGGTTAAATTTTGCCAATATTGTGCCAATTGATTACAGCCTGGGCAACATTGAAAGTTTTTGTCTCAAAAAAAAAAAAAAAAAAAAGAAAGAAGGAAAAAGAAAAAAAGGAAAGAAGAACTAGGGCAGAAAATTCCCACTTTGTAGACTATAAACATAAAGTACAGAAGGCATAGAAAGCTAAACACTTCATTGTCACCATTTTCACCATCCAAGTCTATCTTGATATTGGGGCATTTGTAGCTTAGGCCTAGGGCAAACTTGTGGCCAATTACTAAGCTCCCAATTCTCACATGAGTATACATTTTGTAAATTGGTCCATGCATCCCAAAACCCCTTGTGGATTCTGGGGGAGGTGGTACTGCCATCACGCTGCCGTGTACACCCCCAGAATGGGTCTATTAGTCAGGTATAAGCAGTGGGCAAGAGAGATCTGGAGAATAGAGGAGAAGGTTGAATGAAAGTTTTTAAATTCTCAACTTTCTTGAAAGTATAAATACAGAGATGGGGGAAATCACTACATCTACTTACTCTTTAAGCTCACACCTTAGAAAGCAGCATTGCTTTTTTGCTTTTTCTCAAGCGCATGAGATCAAAACTAAACATAGTTAATTCTAACACATGGATGGAAGAAAATGCATGTTCTCTGCAGTGGGGTCAAATGTGTCTCCATTCAGTGATCCTTTTTTTTTTGAGACGGAGTCTCACTCTGCCACCCAGGCTGGAGTGCAATGGCATCATCTTGGCTCACTGCAATCTTCACCTCCTGGATTCAAGCAATTCTCCTGCCTCAGCCTCCAGAGTAACTGGGATTACAGGTATGCACCACCATGCCCAGCTAATTTTTGTAATTTTTTTTTAGTAGAGATGGGATTTCATTTCACCATGTTGCCCAGGCTGGTCTCAAACTCCTGACCTCAAGTGATCTGCTCACCTCAGCCTCCCAAAGTGCTAGGATTACAGGCATGAGCCACTGTGCCCCACCAGGGATCCCTTTTTCTTCACTCTGGTTATGGAGGGCAGCCAGGGGTGCTGACTGAACTTTCCATGGCACATCCAGCTGAAACAATGGGCCCATGAACCATCTATTCTCTGGCTGTGGCCATGCAAGGCACATAAGGATTTGATCCCAGGAGACTGGGGCTTCCAGAGCTGCAGGGCAGAGATAAGAAGCAGTAAGTCACAGGCCTGCATGAGGGAAATGTGCTCTCACACTTCATTGGCAAATAAGAGTAGCTTAGAAGAAAATTCTCCTAGTTCTGGAAGGGAGTAAAGAGTGAATCCCAGGAAAGGAGGGAGCTGCTGCACTGCAGACCCCATGTTGGGGCAGTACCTCAGGGACTGGCCTGCATTCTACACCTAGGGGGCTGTGTCCTGGGTCCGGGTCCCACCTCAGCAAGCCTGTCTGGGCCAGCTTGTTACGGGAGTAGTGTTGTCCTCTAGCTCTTAAAACCCACAAGAAACCAGATCTATCTAGGCACACATCTGTAATCCTAGAGCTTTGGGAGGCTGAGGCAGGAGGATTGCTTGAAGCCAGGAGTTCAAGACCAGCCTGGACAACATAGTGAGACCCCCATCCACCTCACTACAAAAGAATTTAAAAATTAGCCAGGCATGGTGGCACAGAGTTCCAGCTGCTCAAGAGGCTGAGGTGGGAGGATCGTTTGAACCCAGGAGTTCAAGGCTGCAGTGAGCTATGACCATGCCACTGCACTCCAGCATGGGCAACAGGGGGAGGCCCTGTCTCTCAAAAAGAAGAGAAATCAGATCCAAGAACTGAAGGCTATCCCAAAGGTCCACATCCCATGAGACCCTGTGACGGTTGCAGGACCCCAAGAAGGTGAGAGGAAAGAACTACCATGCTGACCAATATTTTTTTCAATAATCTCTAGAGAGTGGGCACTTGGGAGTTAATTTACTTTGATTTTAAAAATGAAAAAATCCATTAAATCTTGGTCTGAAAGTTGTGGTAGAACTAAATCCATATACACCACTCATATTTATAGAACAAGGTTATTTAGACCAGTGGGTTTTTTGTTTCTTTTTGTTTTCAGTTCAATTTATTAATTATTTTCAGAGATGAGTTCTCACTATATTGCCCAGGCTAGAGTGCAGTGGCTATTCACAGGAGTGATTATGGTTTACTATAGCATCACACTCCTGGGTTCAAGCAATCCTCCTGCCTTAGCTTCCCAGTAGCTGGGAGTACAGGCACATGCCACTGCACGTGACTTAGACCAGGTGTTTTTCGAGCTGTAGACTGAGACCCACTAGTAGGTCATGAAATTAATTTAGTCAGTCTTGACCAGCCATTTTTCATGAAATAAAAAGGGATAAAAAAAAAAGAAAAAAACACGCTGTTTCAGGACTTTTTCTTTTCAGTTATAGATGAGTGTGTGTATACAGGGTAGCAATGTAAATGCATTTCCTGTTCTAGGTCATGGCCAAAAAACTTGAGAAGAACCAAATGAAACTGCATCACTATGAGCGAATAATTTCCTCTTCACCAGCTAGAGGTAGCTTATTTCTACAGGAGGAAATAAAGTCAGCCCTCCACGTCCATGGGGTCCTCATTTGTGGATTCCACCAAACACAGACCGAAAGTATTAAAAAAGCTTTGTTGGTTGTGTCTGTACTGAACATGTGGAGACTTTCTGTCCTTGTCATTATTCCCTAAACAATAAAGTACAACTCTTTACAAGACCTTTACATTGTGCTAGGTATTATAAGTGATCTAGAGATAATTCAAAGTGTATAGAAGGAAGTGCACAGATTCTATGTCAATGCTACACTACTTTATATCAGGAACTTGAGCATCCTCAGATTCTCGGATTTTTATATTCATGGGGGGCGGGGGTTCTGTTACCAACAGAGCTGGTTCCCCATAAAAATGGGGTTTTTCCCTGTTTGGTGCAGTGAAACCAATACACAACACCGGAAGTGAGTGTCAAGTGGCGCAGGCTTTATTCGATGGCCATGGAATTGAGAATTGAAAGCTTGGCTCACAAACCAACTTCTCAGCTAGTGAGGGATGAGGGGTTTAAAGTAAAGGATTTCCTTAATGATGGTTGGACATTAAAAGCAAGGGGAGCAATATCCCTGTCTTTGCTGGAAATGGGTGGTACACTTCTTGGAACCAGGACCTGCCTTCCTTTTTGTCCTTTTATGGCTTCTTCTGGTCAATGTCACAGGGATTGGCAACTATCATGACACTGGTGGAAGTGTCATTTAGCACGGAAATTAGATTATAATGAAGCCTGAGGTCTTTCTGAAGTCGTCTGGTTGGATTCCTTGGGTAGGCTTTGTAACCGGTCTCAGCCGGTCTGATTACAAAGGGAACTTTTTATTGCAGGTGGCCTGTTTCTTAAAGATAAGCAGTTAGAACAAGGGAGAAATTCAGCTATGTCACTTAGGCATTAAACCAACAGTTCCTGGAACCAGTCCCCTATAGATATCGAGGCATGACTGCACATAGACTAATGGTCCCCAACATTAGTTCCTAAAAACAAGTAATAGGGGGCAGGGGGAAGTGGCTCACACCTGTAATCCTAGCACTTTGAAAGGTCAAGGCGGGTGGATCATCTGAGGTTAGGAGTTCGAGACCAGCCTGCCCAACATGACGAAACCCCATCTCTACTTAAAAAGTACAAAAAATTAGCTGGTATGGTGGTGCATGCCTGTAATCCCAGCTAGTCAGGAGGCTGAGGCAGGAGAATCATTTGAACCTGGGAGACAGAGGTTGCAGTGAGCCCGAGATCGCATTACTGCACTCCAACCTGGGCAGCAAGAGTGAAACAATGTCTAAATAAATAAATAAAAATTTTGAAAAGGAAGTAATGGGGATTATGAACTGTTTGCAGGAATAGCTAGCATTTATAAAGCATATTGTTGATGAGATATGTGGGTTACATCTTCATTTTCTAGATAAATTAAAGTCACTCATAATCATCTATCAAGTTGAAGAGCTGAATTTTAAATCCTGTTTCTTCTAGCTCCAAAACAATGCCTTTTCTAAGAGACCACACTGCACCCCCCACCCTTCAATAATTCATGAAACTTATTACAAATAATATGCATGCCTACAATGAGGCTGCTGAGCCAAAAAAAAAGGAACAGGCTTGACAATATTTTGTAGCGTTGGCTAATTAAATGTGAAAAATCAAGTCTATAATAAGAATATGTGTGAAATATCTTATAAACCGTAGAGTAAAATTAAAACATAGGGTGGTATTGAGGTCAGACAGACCATTTTGGTGTCTTTTCCTTTGATCTCTCAGCTGCAATAAGTCATCCCACTACCACAGTAGGCCAACTAAGATTGGCTGAAATTGTGCCTGCTGGCAGCCCTTTCTGGAAATTTCCATGTCCCTGGTGCTCATGTTCTGTTGCCTTCTGCCCCTTCCTGTCTTGCTGCCATCCTCTCCATTGGTCTTTCCGCTGCTGCCCCATTTCCTTTCTGCACAAGTGCAGGGCAGAGCTCTTTCTGTTCCCCTGAGCATCTGTCCCTGAGCAAATTTATCAGGTTTCTCTCTTCTAGCAGAAAAAGAAAAATGAAGCATCAACATTATGGTGTATCTGTGCACATTTTTAAATTAACTGCAAGCTTCATTTCATATGCTCATTCTTGTTTTTCATTTCCTTTTCTCTTTCACTTCAATTTATTCCTCCTTTCTATGCTCTTGGATCTCATTAAGCCACCTTAAATTCTTTTTGGCATAAGAAAGAGAGAAGTAAATGTTTTCAACTTATAAATAGAGGTAGTTTAATGTCCCAGGGTTTCGAAGTTAATACTGTCTTTCTTCTTGCATTCAACATGGGCTTGATGGAACAGGTCTCTGGCATGGAAAAATCACAGAGTCACCTTGGCTATTAACAGTCATGGATCCATCAAGAGTCTATTTTATTTAGACAACTTTGTTTCTTTTTTCTTGTGGACCCAGGAATAATTGCAGATCCAAGAATGGATCTGAGAGCTAATGCTCACCTAACTGATTCCAAAAACACCTCGTTCGGTTGAGAGGGACGGAGCGGGGCTACCATGTACTTCCAGAACTCCTGGGAACGCAGTGAGATTCCTCCATTACAGTATTTTTATGTCTACTCTTTCTCCATTGGTGCTGTAGAGTTGCCTCCTGATCTTTGTCCTCAACTTTGAGCCAAAGGATATTAATTAAGGAAGAAGGAAATTCACAGCATATTTTAAAAAGAAGAGTCCCCAGAAATAAAATTTCTCTGCTCTCCTTGTAAACTCAACACGGTTCGAAGCGAAGAGAAGTGGAAAATCCTGCCTCGCCTCGTAGATGCGTCCTCCACAAACCACTCAAGGCTGCCCCCGTGTTCTGTCCACACTGACCTAAGCCAACCTCATAAGGGACAGATTTTTACTGAGTGTCTGCTAGGAGCCAGACACATGATTTTTAAATTTGTATTTTTGAATCAAGGAACTCTTTTTACAAAGTGAAATATTACACTGAATTTCAATATACAAATGAAAGGTAGAGCCCACTGAAGTGAAGTGAGGGAGATGGTAGGGGAGGATACTGGGAGAGAAGCCCCTCTCTCAGCTCCTGGGAGCACAGATTGAAAACCACTGGGCTATGGAGACCCGAGGAGAGTCAGCTACCTGTGAGGAACTCCCATAGGGCGTGACAAACACATAAACACACACATACAGCCAGGGAGGCAGGGCTGTGGTAGGAGTGGGCATTGGAGTTTCCAGAGGGGTCACCCAAACCACTGCGTGTGTGAAGACACAGGGCCAAGAAACATTGCATGTTGGGGGAAACGCCACATGCCAGATGGAGGGAATGAAGAAGGCCTTGGTGGGGGAGCAAGAGATGGGATGGAGAAGTAGAGAATGGTCAGATTATAAAAGACCTTGTGTGCCATTCTAGGGAGTCTGGATTTTGTCCAGGCTTATCCTGAAGGCTATAGCAGACAGAAGGGATCAAAGCAGAGATGGGACAGGACCAGGTTCACAGATCTTAGGGGATGCCAGTCAGGGGGTGGAGCAGGGAGGTAAAAGCACCAATTATTGATCCAGGAGAAAGACTGGATTCACAGTTGGCGTGTCAGTTCCTTTTTTTACATGCTATATCATTCTGTTCTGGGTGTTTTGTTTTTTGTTTTTGAGGCAGAGTCTCACTCTGTAGCCCAGGCTGGAGTGCAGTGGCACAGTCTTGGCTCACTGCAATCTCTGCCTCCTGGGTTTAAGCGATTCTCCTGCCTCAGCCTCCTGAGTAGCTGGGATTACAAGCACGCACCACCACGCCCAGCTAATTTCTGTATTTTTAGTAGAGACAGGGTTTCACCAGGTTGGTCAGGCTGGTCTCAAACTCTTGACCTCATGATTTGACTGCCTCAGCCTCCCAAATGGCTGGGATTACAGGTGTGAGCCACCACGCCCGGCCTGTCCTGTTTTGTTTTTTAAGACCTTCATTAAGCTTCCTGTCCTGTCTCTGTCTATTGCTTCTGTCTCTATAACACTTCCAGCAAATTCATTTCCCCTCCCAGCTATCCAACCTAGAAAAGTGATAAAAACAGGATCACCAGCGGAGTTCTTCTGCTGTAATCTTATGAATCTATTCTTTCATTGACTGAGAATTGCCTACATGATTTCCACATTATTTCTGTCATAAAAAAACTTATTTATCTACTTATTTAGAAAACAGAGTCTGGCACACATACAATTTCCTAAGGAAGATATGCCTTTTCCCATTAGCAAAAAAGTACTGTACCATACCAGCAGGTGCACCTCTGAGATCTACTTGTCCCCACCTGATGTCTGGGCTTCTGCTGCTCATTCCAGGAGCAGGCACAGTTGTCACACCACCACCCAAAACTCGGCCTCCCCTGGCAGAGGAACATGACCACTATCATGTCCACTACTGCCGCAGCCCCAGCACCCAGGTAGGAGTCAAGCACACCCCCACAGGCTCTGACTGCCCTAGGAGGCTGCCCAGAGCAATGCAGAGTAACACACTCAGAAACATAGGGGAGATAATGCCCCAAGGAGGGAACGTGGACCAGTGAGAGTTGGGAGATGGGAGGAGCTGGCAGATAAATGGCTCACTCAAGCTTCCCATGGCTTCTTGGGCCATTCCAAGAGCAATGGCTCCATGCAGCCTCTCCAGAGGCTCACATCCTTGTGAGGCGGTCGCCAGCTTTGTCTCACACCACTTGTTATCTGTGTTCCCTCCTTCCCCACCTCACAGCCCTCGCCCCTCAACTTGGTGCTCTGGGAGTCCTCACCTCGTGCCAACCCAGTGCATTAGTGCTGTGGGCTGGGGAGCCTGGGTCACCACACGCCCCACTGGGCTGATGGCCTCCCTGGGCCAGTCTGTGTGTTACAGACGTGCATATAAACACAAACCAGATTTGACTGGGCATGGTGACTCATGCCGGTAATCCCAGCACTTTGGGAGGCCAAGGTGGAGGGGTCACTTAAGGGCAGGAGTTTGAGGCTGCAGTGAGCTGTATCGCACCACTGCACTCCAGGCTGGGTGACAGATGAAGACCCCCATCTCTAAATACATAAATAAGTAACCGGCTGAGCACAGTGGCTCATGCCTGTAATCTCTGCACTTAGGGAGGCCAAGGCAGGAAAGTTGCTTGAGCCCAGGAGTTTGAGACCAGCCTGTACAACACAGTGAGATTCCATTTCTAAATTTTAAAAAATATAAAAATAAATAAATAGCACAAACCAGATTACAAGCAATTGGAAGTGTTTTTGAGCCACTCAGAGGAATTTGCCCCAGTAACCACATGGAAAACTTTCCTAAAACTCTTATTTTGATATTACTTTTTCCCAAAGCCTCACCCTCCAATATAGCTGCTCAAATTTCCCTCTGGTGCCTTTAGTACCTCAAAATCCTCCTTTCTCATCCCACTAAACCAGAGCTGTTTGCCTTTTAACTTTCCTTACCCCGCTCTGGCTCCGGCTCTCCCTTTATCATACACATTTCTCGTTAGAATGACCCCTTCCCACCCACCTCCAATAGAGGCCTGGTGTGTAACCCCACAGAGGATCAGGTCTCTTTAGGAGGGGAGAAGGGAGCGTGGTTGGTAAGAATTATAGTTTAATGTAATTGTTTTGGGCCTCCAGGAGTTGATCACTAAACACTACAATTACTTCTGTCGACTGAAGAAAAAAAGATGAAGCTTTTAAAGAATTAAAGTTAGTTTTATTCAGAAGTCTCACTGAGGTCTACAGCCCAGAAGCAGATCTTTAGAGAGGTTCCATGAGACTACTCTGGCAGTGTTTCAGCTCACTGCTCATACACAGGTGTGGGGGTTTAGTATCTGCAAAATCACATCAAACTTGCTCAGAAGTTACATTGGGTGTAAAGTGCATCTGATTATAGATTACACGGGCATAATCACTAACTTGCCAAACATGATCTTATGTGTAGGAAAAAGCAAGGGCTAGGGTCATTGCTTTTTTTTTTTTCTTTTTTTATCTACTGATGGAGTCTCGATCTGTCACCCAGGCTGGAGGGCAGTGGCACAATCTTGTCTCACTGCAACCTCTGCCGCCAGGTTCAAGTGATTATCCTGCCTCAGCCTCCCAAGTAGCTGGGATTACAGTATTCTGCGACTGCGCCCGGCTAATTTTTTTTGTAGTTTTTAGTAGAGATGGAGTTTCACTGTGTTGGCCAGGTTGGTCTTGAACTCCTGACCTCGTGATCCACCCCCTAGGCCTCCCAAAGTGCTGGGATTACAGGCGTGAGCCACCGCGCCCTGACTTTTTTTTTTTTTTGCCTTGAGACAGAGTTTTGCTCTGTTGCCCAGGCTGAAGTGCAGTGGCATAAACATATCTCACTACAGCCTCAGCCTCCCGGGCCCAAGTGATCCTCTTGCCTCAGCCTCCTGAGTAGCTAGAACCACAGGTGGGGGCCACTACGGCCATCTAGTTTTTTTCATAGAGATTGGAAGGGGGGTGTCTCACTTTGTCACCCAGGCTGATTGGTCTCAAACTCCTGGGCTCGTGATCATCCCACCTCAGAGTCCCAAAGTGCTGGGATTACAGGCGTGAGCTACTGCTCCTGGCCTCATTTATCTTTTAAGGAATATAGTGACTCACGCAAGAGAGTTGAGGGTAATGTGCTCTAGACTGTTTTGTCCTCAAAGCATCGTTCCCCAGACCGGCAAGTTGTCACAGGGCTGGGGCTTTGTGAAATTCCACTGTAGGCCGAAAGGAGCACACACGGTTTCTTATATTTGCTACTTTGTCTTACATTTCTATTGTTATAATCCCTCCAGGCCGTCTTACCGGACTTACCGTTGAGACTAATGATGTGTTGGAAAGAGGCTGGCAAGGTCTGAGGGCACAGTCTGTGGCGGAGTCGGGGCCGGGCAGACCCAGGCCCTCCGCCAGGCCTTGGGGCCCAGGGGCCTTGCCGCATGGCTGCTCTCTGGGAGCTGCACGCCCCGGGGTGTCTGGTCCCCCCTCAACCTACGCCCTACAGGGACACCTGAACCTCCAGAGGAAGGAAATTAGTCTGGAGGAGCCGTGGACGTTAAGAGATGCCGCCTCCTCCGGCTGGGATCACTCACAGATGCCTCAGGGAGGCGGCCAGCCCTGAGTCATGCTGAGCGCTGAGCGGGTTGTGACTCAGCGGGACGGCGGCCCCCTGGTTGCGCCTGGGTTGATTTGCGTCCCGCCTGTTTTCTGCAGAAGACAAGACCGTCTGGGATTAGACTGCTCCTCCTAAACAACCAGCAATTGCTTTTCTTCCTCAAAGTGCAGTTTCCCTCTGGCACAACCAAAAATAAACACAAACCAGGCTCCTGCCAAAGGAGGTGGCAGGGAAGAGGACAGTCCCTGGGGCGCCCACCACACGCATGTGAGAGCTCGCAGGCCACTTGCCAAGCATGAATCTGTTAGGAAGTGGCCACGAAGGCAGAGAAACCTTCCATCGCAGGTTGCCAGCACAGAGGCGCTGCACGGTTGTGCTGGCGCTCTATTTCCTCAACTGCTTCCTCTCAGGGTCCCTCCTAACTGCTGGACTCACTACCGCGTGGGCCTGATCACATTTCCTTGGCAAATAATCCTCGGTGGAAGCTTTTTCTTCTCGGTTTGGTGAGTCAGAGCTGGCTCACACACAAACACCGAGCAGCAGCCCCAGGGACTAAAGTGCTTTAAGGACACGAGGACCTGTTCTCCCTCCCCCCATCTCAGTGGGGTGGGCCTACAGTTCCTGAAACCTGGCCCAGTGCAGTTCATTTGACAGGGAGAGGCTGAAAATGCAAATTGATCCAGCCAAGGTGAGTGCACAGCAGAGACCATGACCTCGCTGCAGCTTCTCCTAAAATCCTGAAGGCGGGAAACTCCGTGCCCACAGGAAGAGCTGGGCAGCCTGAACGATACTGAGATGTCCCAGGGTGAACCAGAGCCACTGGTTAGTCACACTGACTTCACATTTCCTTCCTGAGAAGGAACTGAAAACAGATTCCAGAACTTGCTGTGTGGAGAATTTATAGTTTACTGCATGTAAGTA
Organism: Cacajao melanocephalus; assembly: GCA_963573385.1. NCBI lineage: Eukaryota > Metazoa > Chordata > Mammalia > Primates > Pitheciidae > Cacajao > Cacajao melanocephalus. The sequence goes on along the minus strand of CAUYLG010020097.1, from coordinate 27,610 downwards.
AACTCATGTGGTTCCAAATCTATAGGATCAATTCAGCCGTTTTAGTGTTATGTCTACGACATATGAATTTATAAAAATCTAAGTGTCCCTAGTTAGAGACACCGAAACTGAGTAGGCCTACCTTTTAAATACCTACTGTTAATTTTATTTTTGAATAGATAAGTCACTTGTACATGCAGATATCAAATCCTCATAAAATGATATACATCAAGAATTCTCATTTCCATTCTGTTCCCATTCCTCTCTGCCCCCATAAATAACCACTTTTACTATGTTATAATATATCCTTCCAGGGTATCATTATGTAAATATAAACAAAAATTAATATACTTATGTGGTTGTCAGAATAAGGCCTCCCAAAAGTGTCCATGTTCTAATCCCCACAACCTATTTGTTATTTTACGTGGAAAAGGGACTTTGCAACTGTGATTGATTTGAGGATCTTGAGATTTGAGATTATTCTTGATTACTCCAGTGGGCCCAGTGTAACCACAGAAGACCTTCTAAGAGGAAGCCAAGTCTGAAAAAAGAGAGCTTGTAAGATGCTACACTGTCAGCTTTGAAAATGGAGGAAGGGGCCACGAAACAAGGAATGCAGGCAGCCTCCAAAAGCAAACAAGGCAAGGAAATGCACTGTTTCCTAGAGCCCAAGGAGGGCAGTGTTCCTTAGACTTCTGACTTCCAGAACTAGCAGTGAATAAATTTGTGTTATTTTAAACCACTAAGTTAGTAGTCGTTTGTTACAGAAACCAAAGGAAATGAACACAACTATTTCTACCTTTTTCTTCTTTTTTTAACTTTTATTTAGGTTCAGGGATACATGTGCAGGTTTGTTATATAGGTAGACTCATGATATGGGGGTTTGTTGTACAGATTATTTCATCACCCAGGTACTAAGCCTAATGACCTAGTTATTTTTTCTGATCCTTATACATGAGAACATACAGTATTTGGTTTTCTGTTTCTGCATTAGTTTGCTAAGGATAATGGCTTCCAGCTTCATGCATGTTCCCACAAAGGACATAATCTCTTTCCTTTTTATGGCTGCATAGTACTCCATGGTATGTATGTACCACATTTCCACTGTTCACAATAGCAAAGATACGGAATCTACTTTTTTCTTAAATGAAAGTTAGCATACCCTGTATAGGGTAACCCAAAAGTCTTGGTGCAATTTTGGGCATATATACCCCAAATTTATAACTTGAATTTATAACTTCAGAATTATAAATGCTACAATAACATCACTTGGATGTTTTATTATATAAATCTCTTTTACATTTATTTAGTTTTGTGAGTTTTAAATAGTACATTTTATTTTTTGTTTTGGTATCGCTGATCGAAGATAGAAAACAATAATGAAACAAAAACATTAAGTTTAAAATTTATTATTCCAAATTCACAAGACTATATAAATGAATAAGAAATGTATACAAGGCTGAGCATGTTGACTCATGCCTGTAATCCCAGCACTTTGGGAGACTGAGGTAGGTAAATTGTTTGAGCTCAGGAGTTTGAGACCAGCCTAGCAATATGACAAAGCCCTGTCTCTACCCCCAAAAAAGAAGAAAATTAGCCAAGGGTGGTAGTACATGCCTGTGGTCCCAGCTACTTCAAAGACTGAGGTGGAAGGATCGCTTGAGCCCAGGAGGTTGAGGCTGCAGTGAGCTGTGATTGCACTACTGTGTGATTGCACTATTGTACTCCATACTGTACTCCAGCCTGGGCAACAGAGTGAGGCCCTGTCTCAAAAAAAAAAAAAAAAAAAGCTCTCTCTATGTCTAACACAGTCATGGCTTGTGGTGGTTCCAAGAAGTATCTGAAGCAGCAGCTCCATAGCATTAGATACTGGATAAATTGACCCATGTGTTTGCTCCTTATCAATCCACCCATCTCCACAAGCTGAGAGAGTGTCTCTCCCTCATCATTTTCCTATGGATCAAACTTACATATGTTCGACAGGAGATGAAATAAAGAAGATTTGCATGTAGAGGTTCATTAAGCTCAATGGCAAGGTCCGAGCTAATGTAATCTACCCTGCTGGATTCATGGATGTCATGAACACTGACAAGACAGGAGAGAATTTCCATCTAATCTATGACACCAAGGCTCCCTTTGCTTTCATCATATTGTACCCGAGGAAGCCAAGTTACAAGTTGTGCAAAGTGAGAAAAATCTTTGTGGACACAAAAGGAATCCCTCATCTGGTGACTCATGATGCTCACACCATCTGCTACCCTGATACCCTCATCACGGTGAATGACACTATTCAGATTGATTTGGAGAATGATAAGATGACTGGTTTCATCAGGTTCGACACTGGTAACCTGTGTATCATGACTGGAGGTGCTAACGTGGGAAGAATTGATGTGATCACCAACAGAGAGAGGCACCATGGTTCTTTTGACATGCTTCATGTGAATGGTGCCAACAGCAACAGCAAGAAACCATGAATTTCTCTTCCCTGAGGAAAGGGTATCCGCCTCACCGTTGCTGAAGAGACAGACAAGAGACTGGTGGCCAAACAGAGCAGTGGGTGAAATGGTCTCTGGGTGCCGTGTGATCTTTGTATATAATTAAAAATAATATGGGCCAGGTGCGGTGGCTCACACCTATAATCCCAGCACTTTGGGAGGCCAAGGCAGGCAGATCACCTGATTTCAGGAGTTCGAGACCAACCTGGTCAACATGGCAAAATTCTGTCTCTACTAAAAATACAAAAAATGAGCATGGTGGCTCATGCCTGTAATCGTAGCTACTCAGGAGGCTGAGGCAGGAGAATCACTTGAACCTGGGAGAGGGAGGTTGCAGTGAGTCAAGACTATACCACTGCATTCCAGCCTGGGCAACAGAAGGAGACACTGTCTCAAAATAAATAAATAAAATAATAATAATAAAATGGCATGATTAATCTAAAAAAGAAAGAAATGTATACAATTAAGTTTTTGAATCATGTTTCTTCTATGTTTATAGTACTTGTACTTCTAACATTATAAAAGTTCTGGACTGCACTAAGACTTTTGGGATACAGTGGATATTGCTCAGCACTTTGATTTTTGTCAGTGAACAACATATCCTAGGGTTTCTGTGTCAATACCTAAGGACTTCTTTTTTTCTTTTATAGTTGTACAGTGTCCTCTCCTGTTGGTATACCATAATTTATTTAAGCAGTCCTCTCTTAATGGATACTTGGGTTGTTTTTAATTACAAAGAGTGCTACAGTGGGTAACCTTGTACATATATAATTTGTGTTGAGCAAGTAGATCTGTAAGTAAATTATCAGAAGTAAGGATGTTGGGTCAAAACCCTACTCTTTGGAAACAAGATTTGCATGAGCTAATTTGCAGGAAAGAAAAAGGAAACAATAAAAGGATGTTATAGATTGTTGGTAGATCGTGGTGAGGAGTGGTAGACTCTGTCAAAGATGGCTACGGTAATTCCTCCTACCTCTGTGTAGGTGCCGGTTCACTGTGACTTTGATGCTTCTGTCATCAAGCGGTCGTTTATTTGTTTATGTATTTATTTTTATTTTCGGAGTACATGTGACAATTTGATACATTCATACATCAAATCAGGTAATTGGGATATCCATCACGATTTTTAAAAAAATTGAAACAGGATCTCTCTGCCGCCCAGCTGGAGTGTGGTGGCATGCTTATGGCTCACTGCAGCCTGGCCCTCTCAGGCTCAAGTGATCTTCCCACTTTAGCCTTCCCAGTAACTGGGACCACAGGCTTGTGCCACCATACTCGGCTAATTTTTTGTATTTCTTGTAGAGAAAGGGTTTTGCCATGCTGCCCAGGCTGGTCTCAAACTCCTAGGCTCAAGGAATCCACCCGCCTCAGCCTCCCAGAGTGCTAGGATTATGGATGTGAGCCACTGCGCCTGGCCAATATCCATCACTCTAAATGTTTATCTTTTCTTTATGCTAAGAATATTCAAATGATTCTCTTCTAGCTATTTGGAAATATAGAATCAATTAATGTTAACTATAGTCACCATACTGATCTATCAAACATCAGGTCTTATATCTTCTCTGTCTTGTATATACTTGTATCCATTAATCAAAGGTCAAGTTGATTTCCTGACTCCTGGAATCTGGGCTGGCTAGTGACTGGCTTTGGCTAATAGAATGTGGAGAAAGCGATATCATGGGACTTCCACGCTGGAGCTTTGAAAGGCCTTGTGGCTCCCTCTGTCTTCTTCTGAACCCTGGGTCCTCCACGGGAAGCCTGGGTGCCTCCATGAGGATGAGAGAGCCAGAGAAAGAGGCACAGCCAGCAGCCAGCACAGGTGAGAAGGCCATGCAGTCATGGGCCATCCAGCCCCAGTGGAGCCAGTAGATGACATGCAAGTGACCCCAGATCAGACAGCAGGAACACAAAGCCAAGCCTACCCCAATCATCAACCCAGAGGCCTGCTGTTGTTGAAAGCTACTACATTTTGAGGTGCTATATTATGCAGCAATAGAAAACCCATGCCTCAGGGAAGTAGTTTCTCTTCACAAAACTTACTTTGAAAGGATAAACAGTATGTTAGTCACAGCAGGTGAATACCTTTTAGAGTAGCCTGTGGACTGTCAGAAATTTTCTGAGCAAGTCCAATTCAGCTCATCTTGTGTTTAGCAGGGAGTGCAGGAACTATGGATCCATACCTCAACCCTGAGCACACCGAAAACCCGGCTGACTCACTAAACTATCTCACTTTCACAAAGAGACAATGGAAGGCTGAGTGTGTGTCAGAGGGTGGCTAGGTGAAGGGGTCCCCCACCGTAAGGCATCACGTTTCATTGTTGGGCAGCTTCCAAAGTGAAAGGGAAGGAAAGCCACTCCTACATCATCCCTTCTGGCACACACTAAGGCTCTTCTCAGTTCAAGAAATCAGGAAAATGAAGAGTCTGAAAGTAGCCTGGTTAGCTTAATCAGGCTCAAAAGAAAGAATACGTTTGATTTCCATTTTTGAACTAGTACACCAGAGTTTTCAACATCAAGAAAATCAATTTAATGTGTTGCAGCTAGTATTTTTTAAATGATATTCATACACTCATGTTCATAGCAGTATTATTCACAATAGCCAGAAAGTGGAAGCAACATAATGTCCATCAATGAATGAAAGGATAAACAAAATGTTATATGTGTGTGTGTATATATATGTGTGTGTGTGTGTGTGTATCTATATATATGTATATTATATATGCAATAAAATATTACTCAGTCTTTAAAAGGAAGGAAATTTGGACACATGCTATAACATGGAGAACCTTGAGGACATTATACTAAGTGAAAGAAGCCAGTCACTAAAGGACAAATATGATTCCACTTATATGGGGTACCCAAAGTAGTTAAGTTCAGACTCAGGAAGTAGAATGGAGGTTACCAGCGACAAAGGAGGGGAAATACGGAGTTACTGCTTAATAGGTATGGAGTTTCGGATTCAGAAAATAAAAAATGTTCTGGAAATGGATATTGGTGATGGTTGCACAGCAGCATGAATGTAATTAATGCACAGAACCATAAACTTAAAAATTAACATGGTTCTTTTTATGTTATAAATATTTTACAGTAAAAAATAAAAAGAAGCAGAATGAAACAGGTTACACAGGTGTGTTTACTGTGTGAAAATTTATCTAGATCTACACTTATAACCATGTACTTTTCTGCCTATTTGCTATGCTTCAATAACAGAATTAATTATTGAAAAACCAAATATGAGAGATATCAGAATGTATTGCCCACAGTAAAGATAAGTGTTGTTTTGTGAAACTTTTGTTATAGTTAGAAGAGTGTGTGTGTGTGTGTGTGTGTGTGTGTGTGTGTGTTTGTGGCATCATGTTGTTAAGTGTATTTTAGATTCTGATTTTTAAAAAATTGAAGAAACATTATGCTGGAGCTAGTCTCAATTTCTTAGTGTGTGGTTCCTTCCTTCTTGAATCTGATACGCTTTTCCCAGTGGAAGTAATTTAATTTTGACATTCATCTATTCAAACAGAAAAATCCTTTCCCTGGGGTCTTTTCATCATAATCATTTTTCTCCATCTGACTGCTCACAGTAACTAGATTGTATATGCTAGATTAACCAGTAAATCCATACACGGTCTTTCTATCACTTTGCTTCATGGACTGTTCATGAAAGCATTAGCAGCATACATCATGATGAGAGGTTGTGACATGAGCTTTATGCTTCAATTCAGAAAAACTACAGTTCCTTTAAACCATAGGGTGTTTGAATTTTAAAATTCCTTGGTGGTTATGGTTCTAAAGGTCTTGTGCTCATAGGAATATCCTTTGTAACATCTAAAACAGTGGGCTGTTCATCTGGTGCTTGAACACTTCCGATGACAATAAGGCATCTCAGCCTGTTGATTCATTGCTGGGTAGCCTCCAACGCTAGAAAGCCTGTAAGGGTAGTTTCATGGCAGAATTGGGTGGTGAGTCACCCTGGAGCCCAAAGAGGCATCTGTGATCAGCTTAGCCTTGGTCAAAAAAACAGGTGCCTGGAACCATTTGTCATCCATATTTCAAAGGCATCCTTCATGGGGCATGTGTATTGGTTTAAAAGGGTGCACTTTAATTTTCTCTGTGTTTTAATAGAATGGAGCACTTAATACCAGGTACTTCTGAAACAGGAGAGGAGGCATTTCTTTAAGTATTGTGAACAAAGGGTCAGTGACTGCACACTGATTATTCCATTCTATCTTTATGGTCCTGGGGAGAAGACTGTCATGATCTGGGGGCATCTTTCTCTTGGATGCATGTGGCCCCTACTCCCCACACCCTCCCTGTTAAAGGGGCCACCTCCAGTGGGGAGTGGGGGCCCTGAGGTTCCCCAGCAATGCCCATGACTGATAGGTGAGTCTAATTCTAGAGATCAGTATTTGGAAGTCCACTTGGTTATGTAAGCCCCATCTCCAATTATCAGTTTTATCTATAATGAAAGTAGTATTTTGGCCTTCTTTTGCCTTATTGTTATAATTATTTTTTTACTTTGAGCATGTTACTCATTAAGCCACTGGAATGCCAGCAACATAGACTTTATATCCAACTGGCTAAAGAAAGCTGCACAATGGGGCAGATTTGTGAAACTCCAAGTTAGACCCCAACCCTCTAGGGTTATTCCTCAGTCCTTTTACCTGGCTTTGGCCAATTTTCTTTCCCATCCTCCTCATCACTTATTCCGAATCTTCCCCAATCACCAAGTCCCTATCCTTACTGCCAGCACACAACATCATCCCCTCCACCGTCAAAGAGAAAAGTGAGGTGCCAGTGAAACAGATCTACTCCCTCTTTCCCCTTTATGAAAGCTCTCCTGGAAAAATAGAGAAAAAGACAAGTCATAGACATTCTAAAATTATTAGACTTATAGGCAGAAGGAAAACAATATTTCCTGGATTATCTTCAGTTACCAATACACTCTGCAAGAAAAATTAAATGAAGCAGTAGACAAGATAAAAACTAGAAGAGAGGAAGAAAAGAAACAAAGAAAAGGGAGTATGAGAGTCCTCCCCGCCAACAGATACAAGTATTTCACAGCTTTCTCATCATATGTTCATACCTGAACTTTCCCTGAGTCTTGGAGGAAGAAGTGTCCTTCCTCAATAAAGACAATTTCCTAAATTTAGGCACTAGTCTATTTTTGTAACCCCTCCAAGATTTAATACAATTGTTGTTCCATCGGTTGTTCCCTTACTCTCAAATTGTCAACTCTCCTTGACCACTAATTTACCTCTTCAGCTTGTAAACAAGTTACCTTATCTCAGAAATATCCCTGGGCCGGGCATGGTGGCTCATGCCTGTAATCCCAGCACTTTGGGAGGCCAAGGCAGGCGAATCACCTGAGGTCGGGAGTTTGAGACCAGCCTGGGCGACACGGTAAAACCCCATCTCTACTAAAAATACAAAAATTAGCCAGGCATGGTGGCAGGTGCCTGTGATCCCTGCTACTTGGGAGGCTGAGGCAGGGACAATCACTGGAACCCAAGAGGCTGAGGTTGCAGTGAGCCCAAGATCATGCCACTGCACTCCAGCCTGGTTGATAGAGCAAGACTCCGTCTCAAAAAGTAAATAAAAAAATAAAATCCTGTGCCCTGCCCATCTGCATCCTGTCTCTCTTAATATTTAATCCAGATTTTTCAAACACTTTTAATCTATATCCTCCCTCACATTTATCCCTCATGCTCCCACCAGTGCCCTAAAATTATACTTGCAAAGATCAGTAATATCCCAATTCCCAAATCTCCTAAGCATGGTCCACACGGAATACTTGGCTGCACTATTCTCTTCTCCTTGAATGTTTTTCTCTCTTCATAGGGACCATATTTTAAGCATATTTCCATATTAATTTCTGGCATGGCCTATCATGTTTAGTCATCGATACATTTCCAGCTTTAGCTGTGTGGGTTAAAACTGAGGCTCTAGGGTGTGGTGGCTCATGCCTATAATCTCAGAAGTTTGGGAGACCAAGGCTGGAGGATAGCTTGAGTCCAGGAGTTCGGAACCAGCCTGGGGAACATAGTGTGATCCCATCTCTACCAAAAATACTTACACACATACACACACATGCACACAGGCACAAAAGAAAACTGAGGCTCTGAAGAGAGAAATGGTGACCTTCTGACCAGCATTAAATTGCTGTTTTTATAAAGTCAGTCTAATAGGGCAAACTTGAGAATTTCTGTGAACTTTTTACATGTTTTTCCTAATTCCTCAGAGATCAAGAACTGTTCCTTGAGTACCTAGACCTCTGCTAAAGGGTAACTATACTAGACCATGGCCATTTCCTATTCTATAAAAGTTAGGAACCTCTGTTTATTAATAACATATTCATTTTCAATGAAATGATTTAAGATCTTAATGGTATTATTCTTCATATGAGGCATTATTCTTCATAGGATTGAAAGATTAATTTATCTTACGTAAATGAAAATCTCTATAATACTAGGCTAAAGACACTAGATTTTAAGACACTTGTCCATTAATCATTCAACTGCATAAGTCCCAAGTGCTCTAAGTACACTGAAATACTTTGAAAAAGGGGGAACCTGTGGAACAATGGACCCCTTATTTGCCTTCCATCTCCAGGACAGCAAGAGAGAGTTGTCAATCTTTGCAACAGGAGACAAAGGGAGAGCGGGCATGGACTTGTAAGAAAAAACTATTTATCTCCTCACACTAAATGTGGATAAGTATGCATATGGTTTTTCTACACCAAGCAATTCTTTAATTCTCTGCAGACACCCACTGGGTTAGCATCAGATCTCACAGGTTAAAGGGCTCAGTCCCATAAGACTTCTCCCACATCAGACACCAATTGCAAGTTCCACATTCCATCTGTATTTCTGACTGCTAGCTACAAATCAGGAGTTCCCATGACCTCCTCCAAGGTTCAGTAATTTCCTAGAAAAGCTCATAGATCTTAGGAAGATTTCACTCCAAAATGAATAATAATGGTGAAAAACTGAAAGTTGTCCCCTAGTATTAGGAACAAGACAAAGATGCCCACTTTCGCCACTTCTATTCAACTCTATACTGGAAGTTATAGCCAGTGCAATTAGGTGAGAAAAAATAAATAAAAGGCCCAAAATTGGACAACTCCATGATACAACAAAAATAAATAAATAAATAAAAGCCATCTAGACTGGAAAGGAAGAAGTAAATGATCTTTATTTGCAGATGAAATTATTTTATATATTGAAAATCCTAAAATTATTTTAAAACAATATTAAAAGTAATAAATTCAGCAAAATTGCAGTATATGAGATCAACATACAAAAATGTTATATTTGGATACACAAGCAATGGACAACCTGAAAGGCAACTAAGAAAACAATTTAATTGACAATAACATCAAGAAGAATAAAATACTCAGATATCAATTTACTATAGAGATGTAAGATTTGTACTCTGAAAACTATAAAACACTGGTTAAAGAAATTAGTGAAGGTCTAAACACATGTAAAGATACACCATATTAATGGATTGGAAGACTATCTTATTTCTTTTCTCTTTTTTTGGAAACAAAACCTCACTCTATCACCCAGGCTGATCATAGCTCACTGCAACCTCCAACTCCCAGGCTCAAGTGATCCTCTCATCTCAGCCTCCCAACTAGCTAGAACCACAATCATGCAACACCGCACTCTGCTGATTTTTTACTTTTTGCAGAGATGGATTCTCTCACTGTATTGCTCAGACTGGTCTTAAACTTCTGGCCTGAAGCGATTTTCTTGCCTAGGCCTCCCAAAGTGCTAGGATTGCAGACACAAGTCACCACACCCAACCAGAAGACTTATTTTTAAGATGGGAATACTCCTAAAATGATCTACAGATTCTTTGCAATCTGTAACTTTCCCTACTATTTGGACGTAACAGTAGTAAAATTTTACTGTGATTTTTTTGAGCTCCGATTGAATATTTTCTGAGTAGAAGAATCACTTTCCACTACTATTATTGAATCAGGATGTTTCTGTCACCCCCTCATGGGCGGGATCTGGAGTGCATGGGTGCTAGAACTGGCTGGCCACTTTGGTGCCCCCAGGGGTGTACTCCACTCACTGGGTCCCACTGTGTTCCACCCCTCACTGGAGAGGGAGTGCAGGTGAGTGGGTGCAGGAGCCAGGGCAAGCACTTTTGGGTGCCAGCAGGAGCAAAATTCCGTGTGGGCCCCATGGCAGTGTCTACCCTATGACCCTTGAAGCCGCAGAAGTGCCCTTTCAGCTTTGCCATGTAAGAACAGCTTAAGTGTTAACAACTCAGTGAAGGGTCAGTGTGACAACCTTTTGCACCCGGGTTCTTGTCCAGCATCCAAGAGAAATGAAGTCACATAAATAAACTGGAGATAGTAAATGTGGGGGATTTTATTGCTGATGAAAGTGACTCTCAGTGGGAAGGGGAGCTGAAAAGGGGAAAAAACTGGATGGTGATTTTCCCTTGGAGTCCAGCCAGACTCTACAGTGTAGCTTCACAGAGAAGTCTGGCCAAAAATCCCCTGGAGTCCCTAGCCAGACTTCTCCTTGAAGCTACGTTGTCAAGCTGTCCCTCTGAAGTCAAGCTGCTTCTGTCTGATGTCCAACTGTAGTCTCTGACATCCAGCTGCTTCTCCTCTTTACCGGCTGAGTTCTGAGGTTTTTATGGGCACCAGATAGGGGGTGGGGTGGGCCAAGGATAGTTTTGGAAAAGACAACATTAGAGTGGGAAGGAAAACAGGGATGTAAGTTCTCATTTTGGGCCACAGTATTAGGCTTTTCGTCTTGAGGGTGGGGCCCTTGCCAGGGACCCACCCTCTTCTGCCCAGAATTTCCCTGCCTCCTGTCCCTATCATTAATATATACTGAACGGATTTAGAAATTCGTTTTTGTTAGTTGGGTGCAGTGGCTCATGCTTGTAATCCCAGCACTTTGGGAGGCTGAGGCAGGTGGATCACTTGAGCTCAGGAGTTAGAGATCAGCCTGGGCAATATGATACGGCAACACCCTGTCTCTACAAAAAAAATTAAAAAATAGATAGATAGATAGATAGATACATAGATAGATAGATAGCAATAGAGATAGATGTACAAAAATTATCCAGGCATGGTGGTGTGTGCCTGTACTCCCAGCTTTTTGTGGGGTTGAAGCAGGATGCTCACTTGAGCCAGGGAGATCAAGGCTGCTGCGAGCCATGTTTGTGCCGTTGCACCTCAGCCTGGGTGACAGAGTAAGACCCTGTCTCAAAACAAGAAAATTAGTTTTTGCTGCAGATTTGACAATGTGTCTTCATTAAGTCAAGCTAAAATTACAAGCTGAAACAGCACTTCTATGCAAATGTTACACTGTGGTAAAATCATTGTAATGGTTAATTTTAGTTGCCAGCCTTTTAAGTGGGTTAAGGAATACCTAAATAGCTGATAAAACATTATTTCTGGGTATGTCTGTGAAGGTGTTTCCAGAAGAGGTTGGCATTGAATCAGTGAACTGAATAAGGAAGATCTGCCCTCATCCAATATGACAGGCAACATCCAATTGGCTGAGGGCCTAGGTAAACCAAAAAGGCAGAGGAAACGGAAATTTGTACACTCTCTTGCACTCTCTCTCTCCTAGAGCTGGGACATGCTTCTGCCCTTGGACATCAGAACTCCATGTTCTCCAGACTTTGAATTCCAGGACTTGTATCAGCAGTACCCCTGTTTCTCAGGCTTTTGGATTTTGGTTGAGAACTACACACGTTAGCTTCCCTAGGTCCTTCCTGAGACCTTCTGACCTGGATTGGGCCATGCTACCAGCTTCCTTGGTTCTTCAGGTTGCATGTGGCCTGTCATAATCTCATAAGCCAATTCCCCCAATAAATCCCCTTTTATATATTTATGTCTACATCTATATCCTATTGGTTCTGGTCTCTGGAGAACCCTAACGAATGCAGATTTTAGTGCTGAAAATAGGGTGTTGCTATAAAAAATACCTAAAATTATGGAAGCAGTTTTGGATCTGGGTAATGGGTAGAGACTGGATCAATTTTGAACTGCATACTAGAAACAGCCTAGATTGCCATGAACGGCGCATTAAAGGCAATTCTGGTTAGGGCTCAGAAGAAGAGGAAAGCTATAGAGAGAGAGCCTCAGCCTTCTTAGAGATAATCCAAGTGGCTGTAATCAGAACACTGGTAGAGGTATGAACAGTAAAGCCCATTCTAATGAGATCTTACATGAAAATAAGGAATATCTTATTGGAAACAGGAGGAAAGGCCATCTTTGTTACAAACTAGAAAAGAACTTGGCTGAATTATGTCCATGTTTGTACTTGTGAAAATCAGAACTTAAGAGTGATGAACTAGGATATTCAATAGAAGAAATCTCTAACCAAAGAGATTCCGGGGTGCTGCATAGCTTCTCTTGACTGTTTATAACAAAATTAAGAAAGAGAAAAATGAGTTAAAACACAGAATTTATGTCAAAAGGGGAGCATAGGGCTGGGTGCAATGGCTCATGTCTATAATCCCAGCACTTTGAGGCCAAGGCAGAGGGATCGCTCAAGCCCAGGAGTTTGAGATCAGTTTAGGCAACATAATGAGAACTCATCTCTACAGAAAATAAACAAAATTAGCCGGGCATGGTGGTGCATACCTGTAGTCCCAGCTACTTGGGAGACTGCCGTGGGAGGATCACTCAAGACTAGGAGGTCAAGGCTGTAGTTGAACCGAGATTGTGCAACTGCACTCAAGCCTGGTTAAAGATAAGAAAAATTCTCAGCCTAGCCATGTTAAAAATGAAAAAGTGTGTTTGAGCAAGAACATCAAGGTGTGACCAAACAAAATATTGCTAAGGAAATTAGTACAGACAGAAGGAAACCAGATGCTAGTCATCAAGACAATGAGAGAATGACCCCAAAGGCACTGCAGAGATCTTTGAGGCTGACACTCTCATCACAGGCCCAGAGTGCTAGGACCTTGAGGGAAGAACAGTTTCAAAGGAGAATCCCAGGGCACCCACGGGACCTTGGGATTCACTGCCCAGGGCCACCCCAAGCTTCTGCTCTCTGAATTCTGATGCAGTACTCCTCAGTCACCCCAGCTGCAGCTTTGGGGGCCCAAATGCAGCTCAGGTCAACAATCCAGAAGGCACAGTATGTAAACCTTGGTGGCATCCATGTGGTGCTAACTCTGCAGATATGCAGAATGCAAGAACAATGGAAGCACGGTTACCTCCAACTGGATTTCAAAGGATGCCTCACAACCTGAGTCTCAGAGCTCTGAACTTTGACAAGGCAGGGTTGTGGCAAAAAGTCCCCGCTACAGCAATGCCCAGCAGAGTCAAAGGGTCAAGACCACTGCAGAGAGCCCCCACTATGGCAGTGCTTAGTAAGCCCATGCAAGAGAGCCACCCTTAAAGATTCCAAACCTATAGAGCCACCAGCATGCAATGCCAGCCTGGGAGAAGCATAAGCATCCAACTCCAACTCCTGAGAGCTGCAGTGTGGGCTTCATCCAGAGAAGGCATGATAGTGGCATCTCCTGGGGGATTGGGGACCCAGTCTCCACTCCAGTGTGTCTGGAAGCCAGAATGTGAAGTCAAAGATTATTCTCGAGCCTCAAGATGTAATGTTGTTTTCCTCATTGGTTTCTGGACTTACTTGGGATTTAATACCCCTTGCTTCTTTCCTTTTTCTTCCTTTTAGGAATGGAAATGTCTATTCTGTGCCTGCCCCATTATTCTATTTTGGAAGTATATAATTTGTTTGATTTCACAACCTGCCGTTAGAGATAAATTTTCCTCAAAATGAATCATATTTTGAGTTTCACCCTGAGTCTTATGCATATCTGATTTAGATATTTAGATAAGACTTTGGACTTAGATTTTAAAATTGATGCTAGAATGAGTTAAGACTTTTGGAAGCCATTAGGATGGAATGAATGTATTTTGAATATGAGAAAAACATGAATTTAAAGGGTCCAGGGCTGGGTTTTTACTGTTTGAACATTTGTGTCCCCTCCCAAATTCACGTTGAAATGCAATCCCCATTATAATGGTATTAAGAGGTGGGGTCCTTGGGAAAGTGATTAAGTCACAAGGGCTCTACCATCATAAATAGATTATTGCCTTATAAAAGGGCTGAAGGAATTAGCTCAGTCCCTTTTTGCCCTTCCATCTTCCACCAGGTGAGAGCACAGCAACAAGGCAGCATCTTGGAAGCAGACAGGAGCCCTCATCAGACATCAAATGCTGGTTCCTTAATTTTGGACTTCGTAGCCTTCAGAAGTGTAAGAAATAAATTTCTCTTCTTTTCTGGGGGGAGGTATGTGGGGGAACAGAGTTTCACTCGTCACCTAGGCTAGAGTGCAGTGGTGCAATCTAGGCTCACTGCAACCTTCACTTCCCAAGTTCAGGCAAGTCTCTTGCCTCAGCCACCTGAGTAGCTGAGATTACAGGCACCCACCACCACACTTGGCTAATTTTTGTATTTTTAGTAGAGACAGGGTTTCACCATGTTGGCCAGGCTGGTCTGAAACTCCTGACCTCAGGTCATCCACCCGCCTTGGCCTCCCAAAGTACTAGAATTACAGGTGTGAGCCACCGCACTCAGCCAGATTTCTCTTCTTTATGCATTACCCAGTTTATGATATTTTATTATGGCCACACAATAGACTAACACAGTCATTTTGACCACAACAAATGTTTGAATCGTAAGTAATGTCAATCTGATTTATCTACTTCTAGTACTAACAAAAGCTAAAATAAGAAGTGAGATCTTCATCCTGACACAATTTTGCACTGGATATATTATTCAAGTTCAAACTACAGTTCCAGTAGTATGTTGTCGACCTCAGTGCAAGTATAAAGGAAACTTACATATTTTGAAAATTATTTAACTGCGCAACTGAGCTTCCACATAACCTTTAATTTGAAGGGATTATCTACAATGTAATAACTTGCTAAAAAGCAAATGTCAAGAGGAAAATCTAGCAAAAGTTTGTAAATGCCTTCCAAGTGATTAATATGCTCAGTTAAAATCACATGCTCATCTAAGACCAGGAATAAGGCAAAGATGCCCACTGTCATTGCTGCTGTTTAACATAGTACTGGAACTTCAAGCCAGAGCAATCAGACAAGAAAAAGAAATAAAGCAGTGGAGGTTTGGGATGTTGACCAGTTAGACAGGAGGAATAAGTTCAATAGATCTATTGTACAACATGGTGACTATAACTGATAACAGTGTATTTTATTCTTGAAAATTGCTAAAAGAATAGATTTTAGGTGTTCTCACCACAAAAAAGATAAGTATGTGAGGTAATACATGTCAATTAGCTTGATTTACCTATTTTGCAATGTATACATAATTCAAAAAATCACATTGTACCTGATAAATATGTACAATTTTTATTAATTAATTAAAATAAGTTTAATTAATTTTTTAAAAATAAAAGGCATAGAAATTGGAAAATAATAACATTATCCCTGTCTGCTGATGACATATGTAGAAACCCCTAAAATTTCTAAAAATTTCAGGTGCAGTGGCTCACACCTATAATCTCAGCACTTTAGGAGGCCAAAGTGGGAGGATCACTTGAACCCAGGAGTTTGAGACCAGCCTGGGAAATATAGAAAGACCTCATTTCTATGTTTTTCTTTTTTTAATTAGCTGAATGTGGTGGCATGTGCCTGCAGTCTCAACTACTTGGGAGGCTGAGGTGGGAGGATCACTTGAGCCTGGGAGGTCAAGACTGTAGGGAGCCATGATCTTGCCACTATACTACAGCCTGGGCAACAGAGTAAGACCCTGTCTGAAAAAAAAAATTCTAAAAAAAAAAAACCATGTTAGAACTAATAACCAAATTTCCTGAAGTTACAGAATACAAAATCAACACTCAAAAATCAGTTGCATTTTTATACACTAAAAATAGATGCACATATATATATGATCAATTGAACTTTTTTAAAGGTTCCAAGGTAATTTAATGGGAAAAGAATAAACTTTTAAACAAATGTTCTTTTAACAACTGGGAATACATTAGGATAAAAATAAATCTTAATTTTTACCTTATACCATACATTTGAATAAACTTGAAATGGATGACAGACCTAAATCAAAAAGTTAAAACTGTAAACCTTCTAGGGAAAAAAAGAAGAGAAAATCTTTGCAATTGTGGAGTAGGTAAAGATTTTTTAAGATATTAAGATGCCAAAACCAAACAGGAGCAGTGGCTCATGCCTGTAATTTCAGCACTTTGGGAGGCCGAGGTGGATTACTTGATCTGGATCACTTGAGCCCAGAAGTTCTAGACCAGCCTAGGTCAATGTCTCCACAAAAAAATACAAAAATTAGCCAGGCATGGTGGCATGCGCCTGTAGTTCCAGCTACCCGGGAGGCTGAGACGGGAAGACGGCTTGAGCCCAGGAAGTCAAGGCTGCAGTAAGCAGTGATTGCACCACTCCACTGCCCTCCAGCCTGGGTGACAGAGTGAGATTCTGTCCCCACAAAAAACAAAAAGATATCAAAACATGGATCATTAGAGAAAAAAATGACAAATTAGACTTCAAAATTAAAGGTTTCTGTTCTTCAAAAAACACAAATAAGAAAATGCAAAAGCCAGCCATAGACTGAGAAGAAATATTTGCAGTGTCTGACAGAGGACTAATATTGAAAATATATGAATAATTCTTACAACTTAATAATAAAATAATAAATAACCCAATTTAAAATGTGTAAAAAACATTTCAAGAAAGAAGCTATAAAAATATCAAATAAGCATAGGAAGTCGTGCACAAAATCATTAGTCCTTGGGGAAAGAAAATTGAAACTATGGGAAATACCTCTACATACTCACTGGAATATCTAAAATTAGAAGCTTGAGGGCCAGGCATGGTAGCTCACGCTGTAATCCCAGCCCTTTGGGAGGCTGAGATGGGCAAATCACTTAAGGTCAGGAGTTCGAGACCAGCCTGGCCAACACGGTGAAACCCTGTCTCTACTAAAAATACAAAAATTAGCCAGGTATGGTGGTGTGTGCCTGTAGTCCCAGCTATTTGGGAGGCTGAGGCAGGAGAATTGCTTGAAGCCAAGAGGCAGAGGTTGCAGTGAGCCAAGATTGTGCCACTGCCCTCCAGCCTGGGTGACAGAACAAGACTCTGTCTCAAAAAAAAAAAAAGCTTGAAAATACCAAGTGTTGAGGAGGCTTTAAGGCAATCAAACTTTTATACATTGCTGGGGAGTATGTTAAACAGTACAGCCACTCAGGAAAATAGCTATAAAGTCAAACATGCACTTGCCATGTAACCTAGCTATTGCAGTTGTTTTTTGTGTGTGTATGTTGTTGTTGTTTGTTTGTTTGTTTTTTGAGATGGAGTTTTACTCTTGTTTCCCAGGCTAGAGTGCAATGGCAGGATCTCAGCTCACTGCAACCTCCACCTCCCAGGTTCAAGCAATTCTCTGCCTCAGCCTCCCGAATAGCTGGGACTACAGGCATCTGCCACCACACCCAGCTAATTTTTTGTATTTTTAGTAGAGATGGGATTTCATCTTGTTGGTCAGGCTGGTCTCGAACTCCTGACCTCAGGTGATTCACCTGCCTTGGCCTCCTAAAGTACTGGGATTAGCCACTGCACCCGGCCTACTGCAGTTCTAAGTATTTTCTTCAAGAGAAATAAAAATCAATGTCCAAGAATCTGTATACTAATGAGTATAGTGTTAGCCATAATAGTGCCAAACAGAAAACAGCTCAAATGTTTATCAATAGGTGAATAGATAAACAAGTTGTATATATCTCTGCAATAAACACATTAGCAATAAAAAGACCAAATTACTGATACATAGAGGAATCTCAAAAATATTACAAGGAGCAAAAGAAGCCACAGAATAGTACATACTCTATGATTCTATTAATATGAAATGAGAAAAGACAAATCTAACCTTTAGTGACAGAAAAAAGATTGGGTAGAAGGGAACTTTTGTGGAGCGACAGAAATGTTCATCTTAATCACAGTAGTAGTTACATAGCTGTTTACTGTCAACAGACAAAATAACAGCAAATTTGGTTATATATCTGTTTAGCTTTAAGACTTATGAATTGGGACAGCCTCCATTCTACAAAATAGGATGAGAGCTCCCACCAAGCTACGGCAGAACACTGGGGTTTGTAAGATGAAAACAAGGAAACAGTACAGTAGAAAAACACTGATTAATATCAGGTTACTTTTTTTCTAACTGTTAAAGCAGAGAGACTTCCTTACTATGCTGACTCAGGTAGACTGGAATCTCCTGTTCTCAGGAAAACTGCTCTGTTTGGGGATCTATCTGCTTGCTCCCTTGAAGTTTTAGTTTGATTATGTCGCATTTAGCATGAGTGACTCTGTTTTGGTTTGGTTTGTTCTGTTGGGGCTTACTATAGAAGCTCTGCCTAAAACAACGGCCTCCCACAATTTTGTTTAACAGTACAATTGTCAAAACTCATCAGATAATACATTTATAATGGGTGCATTCCAGTACATGTAAAGTAAACTTAAAGAAATTCTCCACCAGGTGCAGTGACTCATGCCCATAATCCAGCACTTTCGGAGGCCAACGCGGGTGAATGTTTGAGACCAGGAGTTTGAGACAAGCCTGGGCAACATGGTGAAACCCTGTCTCTACAAAAAAATGCAAAAATTAGCCTGGCCTAGTGGCTGGTGCCTGTAATCCCAGCTACTCAGGAGGCTGAGGCGGGAGGATCACCTGAGCCCAGAAGGTGAGGTGGCAGTGAGCTGAGATCACTCCACTGTACTCCAGCCTGGGCAACAGAGCAAGCCCTGTCTCAAAAAAAAAATCCTCTCTTCCCTATGCTTTTCCTTCTCTCCAAATCAGCTTCCTTTGGTTTCTTTTTTTACTCCTCCTTTCACCTGCTCAGAATCATTCCTCTCTGAGGAATATTATATCTGTTTCTTTCAAATGTAAATTGTTTTGGCATTTTCAGCTCCATCCAATTCTCTCAACTTCATCCTTTCAGGGATCCACATAATACGAACTCCAGCCTGTTCAAAGGACCCTTCCTCCTTGGAAGGCGGAGGCTGAGAACTGCAGATATTTATAAATTGCCCCTCACACACAGACACTGAAAGATATTGCTATGCGAATGGCAGTGGCAAAGGCAGAACTATAATCCAGATTACCCAATTTTCTGATAGCATGTATGTGTTTCTTATGCCAGCTGCAGCTTAGCATGCAAAATCCCTTTTTTGTCTTCTAGTTCAATATACACTATTTGAATAGCTGTCAAGTAAATCCCATAGTTTCTTCAGAGATAGAGGCTGAGGGGGGTTTAATTTGCAACCGTGTTAGATGTCATGCCCCCTAGGCTCACTGCTTTGCAGAAGAACCTAGGTAATTATAGTAAGGAAAAGGCACACACAAATCAAAGGTCAACTGAGCTGAAGTTACTTGATTTAGGATTTTGATGATGTTCTTTGTCCTTGTTAACGCTGCTACCACTTTTTGTTTATTTTTGTTAAAAAAAATAGCAACCAAGTGCCCACATTTAAGATATTTTTATCACAAGTTTACTGAAGAGCAACTCACATATTGTCTTTCTAAGAATTCAAGCTACATTCATTCCTCTCCTAGCCTGTCCCCGTGGCAACAGTACCCAGGTGCCATTTTAGCAGGTTTTACTTAGTAACTTTCAGCATCAATACTATTTTTGCATTGTTGTTCTTCTTGTATATACTAAATGAGAAAGGTTAACAACAAAATGATGGACAATGGAAAACACTTCCAAACTCATTTTATGAAGCCGGCATTATTCTGATGCCAAAATGAGACAGACACCACAGTAAAAGAAAAAACTACAGGCCAATATCCCTGATGAACATAGATACAAAAGTCCTTAACAAAATACTAACAAATCAAATTCAATAGCACATGAAAAGGATCATTCACCATGACCAAGTAAGATTTATCCCTGAAAAGCGAAGATGGTTCAGCAAATGAAAATCGATTATTATCATGTACCGCATTAACAGAATAAAGCATAGAAAAACACATTATTATCTCAATTGAAGCAGAAAGAGCATTTGACAAAATTCAACGCCTTTTGATGATTAAAACTCTCAAGAAACTAGTGTTTTGGTTCATTTTTGTGTTGCTATAAATGAATCCCTGAGGCTGGTAATTTACGAAGAAAATAGGTTTATTTGGCTCACAGTTCTACAGGCCGTACCAGAAGTGGGGCACCAGCATCTACTTATGGTGAGGGCCTGAGGCTGCCTCCACTCATGCCACAAGGCAAAGGGGAGCCAGCAGGTGCAGAGATTACTGGTGAGAGAGGAGGGAGGTGCCAGTCTCTTTTCAACAACCGGCTGTCTTGGGCACTAAGAGTGAGATGTCACCCACTCCTGCAATAATAGCACCAATTCATTCATGAAGGATCCATCTGCAAACCCCAAACACCTCCTACCAGGCCTCACCTCTGGCATCAGGGATCAAATTTCAATGTGAGACTTGGCAAGACCAAACAAACTACATCCAAACCATCGCAACTAGTTACAGAGGGAAAATAACAATACAATAAAAGCCATATATGAAAAGCTCACAGCAAATATCACACTCAATGGTGAAAAGCTGAGAGCTTTTCCACTAAGATCAGGAACAAGACAAGGATGTCTACCTCTACTCAACATAGTACTGAAAGTCCTAGCCAGAACAATTAGCAAGAAAAGGAAATAAAAGGCATTCAAATCTGAAAGGAAGAAATAAAATTGGTCCTGTTTGCAGATGAAATCATACGTGATCATATATGTAGAAAACCCCAAAGACACCACAAAAAACTGCTGGAACTAATAAGCAAATTCAGTGAAGTTGTTTCAATACTCAAAAATCAGTTGTGGCTGGGTACAGTGGCTCACACCTATAATCCCAGCACTTTGGGAGGCCGAGGCAGGTGAATCACTTCAGATAAGGAGTTCATGACCAGCTCAGCAACATGGTGAAATCTCATCGCTACTAAAAACACAAAAATTAGCTGGGCATGGTGGCACACACCTGTAGTCCCAGCCACTCAAGAGGCTGAGGCGTGAGTATTACTTGAACCCAGAAGGTGGAGGTTGCAGTGAGCCGAGATCATACCACTGCACTCCAGCCTGGGCAACAGAGGGAGACTTCATCTCAAATAAATAAATAAATAAATAAATAAATAAATAAGTTACATTTCTATACACCAATAACCAACTATCTGGAAGAAAGTTAGGAAAACAACCAATTTAAAATAGCATCAAAAAGAATAAAATCCTTAGGAAGAAACATAACGAAGTGAAAGAGGTATACCCTGAAAACCACAAAACACTGATGAAAGGAAGTTAGAGGACGTAGATAAATGAAAAGGCATCCAGGTCCACGGATTAGAAGTCTTAACATTGTTGCTAATCTACAGGTATAAAATTTTGGTTTTGGAAGATAAATAAAAAATGGTAGCTCTCATGTTAGATGTTCTCACCACAGTAAAATAAACATAAATTTTTTAAATGACACAGACAGAAAACAGGCTATGATATACTTCAAAGTACTTGGAAACAACATTTACGTACATCCAAATGTTCTAGACTTTTTATTCCAAATTCCATAGGAAAAGTCTCAATACTGAATGCCGAGTAGGGAAACACCCAGAATAAAATAGATAATTTATTCTATGTAGAAGCTAAATCTGATAGGACAGCTATTAATAATATTAATAAAATTAGATAGTGCATGTTCCTAAATATTTTTCAAATGGTTATTTTTTTTTTCTTAATCACCAATTTAGTAGAGTTGTAGACTCCTCAAGTCTGAATATTTAAAAGCTTTTTCACTATCTGGGGGTTTTGTTTTCAGATATTCTGTTTAAGAATTATTCTGCCAGGCACAGTGGCTCACGCCTGTAATCCCAGCACTTTGAGAGACCGAGGCGGGCAGATCACGAGGTCAAGAAATCGAGACCATCCTGGCCAACATGGTGAAACCCCGTCTCTACTAAAAAATACAAAAATTAGCTTGGTATGGTGGCGTGCACCTGTAGTCCCAGCTACTAGGGAGGCTGAGGCAAGAGAATTGCTTGAACCCAGGACTTGGAGATTGCAGTGAGCCGAGATTGCACCACTGTACTCCAGCCGGGCGCCTGGCGACAGAGCAAGACTCTGTCTCAAAAAAAAAAAAAAATACAAAAATTAGCCTGGGCAAGATGGTGAGTGCCTGTAATCCTAGCTCCTTGGGAGGCTGAGGCAGGAGAATCACCTGAACCCAGAGGTGGAGGTTGCAGTGAGCCAAGATCACACCACTGCATTCCAGCCTGGGCAACAGAGCGAGACTCCATCTGAAAAAAAAAAAAGTATTCTAAATATTGAGACTAATTAACAGATACTAACAATCTCCCCTCAGTTCTTTTCTCAGGTGTAACATGAAGGAATAAAATAACTCAGGCCTAGTTGTCTCTTAAAGTAGGGTTGGAGAACTTTTTTAAAATCAAGAACTATTAATCCATAGGAAGAGAAAGAGAAAAAGTTATAAGCCACCTGGTTTTGTTTTTCTGCTTTTTGAAAAAAGAAATTTTATTTTTAAGAGAAAAATTAAAAATATTCTACTTGTCTGCCTTTTATATTAATAACAAGAAATATATGTAGTAAATGATTATATAAATTAAAATAAGTTTTTTTTTTATTTTATCCAGTCTAAAACATCCTGTTACAGCAAAGTTTTGTTTTTATATTAAGACCAGTTATAGAGGTGCTGGGCACGGTGGCTCACGCCTGTAATCTCAGCACTTTGGAAGGCCGAGGTGGGTGGATCACGAGGTCAGGATTTCAAGACCAGCCTGGCCAACATGGTGAAACCCTGTCTCTACTAAAAATACAAAAATTAGCCAGATGTGGTAGTGGGCGCTATTTGGGAGGCTGAGGCAGGAGAATCACTTGAAACCAGAAGACAGAGGTTTCAATGAGCCGAGATCGCACCACTGCACTCCAGCTTGGGCGAAAAAGCAAAATTCCATCTTAAAAAAAAAAGAGAGAGAGAAAGGGGCAAGGATTCAAACACATCTACCAGGAAAGAGCAGACAACATGCATACAGAAAATCATGCCTAGAAAATAGCCAAGCTTAGCCTGTGATGGAACAATAGCTGTTTTTACCTCCCTATCTGGATATTTCAAATGAGAATTTTTTTTTTTTTTGAGACAAGGTCTCACTGTCACCTAGGCTGGAGTGCAGTAGTACATTTATGGCTCACTACAGCCTCAACCTCCCAGGTTTAAACAATCCTCCCACCTCAGCCTTCTGAGTAGCTGGGACCACAGGCAATGTGCCACCTCACCCAGCACATTTTTGTACTTTTTGTAGACATGGGGTTTGTTGTTGCCCAGGCTGGTCTCAAACTCCTGGGCTCAAGTGATCCACCTGCCTTGGCCTCCCAAAGTGCTGGGATTACAGGTGTGAGCCACTGTGCTTGGCCTCACCTGAGACTTAAAAAGTCTTTGTTGCCTTGGTACAGACCTCAGCACAAATATCAATATCCCCAGGACCCAAAGGAACTTCAGCGTGAAGATGGTTCTACTCACTAGAGCTCTGAAATTTCAAGTCTATGAAGTGCTTACTCCACTCACCTGGGGATTTAATCTATCTTTAATCCTCACCTTGTAGTATTTGGTAAGTCAGGAAATCCAAACACAGCCACAACCTCAGATCAAGTCCTAGGCAAAACAGGGAGGGGGAGCAAGAAAACTTTCAGATTCTTTCCTCCTCCCTTTGGACACCTAGCCCGGGAGCAATCTGAGTGTCCCAGTGTCCTAAGAAACAGTATCCCTTGGGGTAAGAGCAGGGACTCTAGCCACCATCACGGAGACTTCGTGGAGGTGAAGTCAAGTGCCACAACTTATTAGGTGACCTTTGGAAACAGCTTCAGCTGTAAAATGCAGACAATAATCACAGTACTGGACTTACTGGTAAGATTTTGTTACATTAGAAGAAAAAACTATTTAAAATGCATAGCACGGTGCTTAGCATTAATAAGCACTCACTAGGTATTAGCTATTATCCTCACTAAACCTACCTACCCTTGCCCTGCTCTGTGTTGTCCAGACAATCAAACAAGGATTACAGGGAGACACAGTTTCAGCTCAACAAAAAGTCCACAGCCTCTCAAAAGGAAGCACATGTTTGTGAAAAGTGTCACATGGAGAGAATATGGATCAGATGATTCCTAAGGTTGCCTGCCACTAAACACATGCAAGATTCTGTGACATCTGAGATCCTTAGTAAGAGACCTGGAGATGCAGCCGTTCTGCCCCCTCATGGAATCACAGCTGCCTCCCACCCTCTCTTCTTCCTTCCTCTAGCACAGGGGTCCCTAACACCCAGCCCACAGGCTGGTAGTGGTCCATGGCCTGTAAGAAACCGGGATGCACAGCAGAAGGTAAGCAGCGGGCAAATGAGTGAGGCTTCATCTGTATTTCCAGCCACCCCCTATTGCCTGCATTACCACCTGAGCTCTGTCTCCTGTTATCAGATCAGTGGCAGCGTTAGATTCTCATAGGAGCACAAACCCTATTGTGAATTGCACATTTGAGGGATGTAGGTAGCATGCTCCTTATGAGAATCTAATGCTTGAGGATCTGTCACTGTCTCCCATCACCCCCAGATGGGACCACCTAACTGCAAGAAAACAAGCTCAGAGCTCCCACTGATTCTACGTTATATTGAGTTGTATAATTATTTTATTATGTATTACAATGTACTAATAATAGAAATAAAATGCACAGTAAATGTAATGCACTTGAATCATGCTGAAACCATCCCCCCCACCCCTGGCCATGGAAAAATTGTCTTTCATAAAACCAGTCCCTGGTGCCAATAAGGTTGGGGACCACTGCTATAGCACACAGCTGGGCTCAAAAAGCAAACATTTAATAAATGCCAGTCGGTTTGCTCATCAAATCAAACAAGCATGCATGAGACCCTATTCAGGTTCCTCTTTAATGAAGGTTATAAAACAAAAGCTACGCTTTGCTCTGGAATGGGAGGATTCACGCCTGTAAGATTTACACAGCCAATCTTACAAATGATGCTGGTTGTATCTCCTTTTAGAGGTGAAGGCTGTAAGTCACTCTAGAGAAAATGTTTACTATTATAGATGAAATCACTTTGGTGACTTCTATGCCTTTGCATTAGACCAGCTTGTCTAACAAGTTGGACACTGGGGTGGCAGTGGATATATTTGCATAGAGACTATGGAGTCTACTGGAAGGAAAGGTTCTGGACCTTTCTCTTTTGAGTTCAGTGTTAAAACAGCTCTAATAGGTTGAATGTATTCCAAATGATGAATGTTATCAAGAAAGAACACCAAGGACTCTTTCTTGAAAGGCCTGAGGGGGATGACTCAGGCTTGGGTGCTCTGTTTGTAGAATGACTGTAGCACTTGAATGTGAATTAAAAGAACAGTAACCGGCCAGGCACAGTGGCTCACACCTGTAATCCCAGCTCTTTGGGAGGCAAAGGTGGGCAGATCACGAGGTCAGGAGATCGAGACCATCCTGGCTACCACAGTGAAACCCCGTCTTTACTAAAAATACCAAAAATTAGCGGGGCTTGGTGGCTTGTGCTTGTAATCCCAGCTACTTGGGAGGCTGAGGCAGGAGAATCACTTGAACCCAGGAGGCGGAGGTTGCAGTGAGCCTAGATCGCACCACTGCACTCCAGCCTGGCGGCAGAGCAAGACTCCATCTTAAAAACAAACAAACAAAAGAACAGTAACCTTGTGGCTCTGGCAAAGAGCTCTCTTGACCAAACTGGACCAGTAGGAACATCACTGCAGGGGAGAAAAAAATACATCAAACTGATATGATATGCAAGGGACCCCAACTAGGCAAAACAACCTTGAAGAAGAAGAACAAAGTTGGAAGACTCACTTCTTGATTTCAAAATGTATTACAAAGCAATAATAACCAAGATGGTGTGGTACTGGCACAAAGACAGACATATAGACCAATGGAGTAGAATAGAAAGTTCAGAAATAAACCCAAACATCAATGGTCAATTGAATCTTAACAAAGGTGCCAAGATTATTCAATGAGGGAAAGAATGGTATGTCGACAAATAATCTCAGGAATAACTGGATATCCACATGCAAAAGAATGAAGTTGGATTCTTACCTCATGTCATATAGGAAAATTACTTGAAAATGGACCCAAGACATAAATTTAAGACCTAAAACTATAAAATTCTTCAAAGAAAATATAGGAAAAATTTCATGACATTGGGTATGACAATATTGCTTGTCAAAAAACATAGACAATAGCAACAACCAAAAAAGATAAATTAAACTACATCAAAATTAAAAACTTCTGTGCTTCAAAGGACGCAACAGACTGAAGAGACACCCATGGAAAGGCAGAAAACACTGGCAAATTATCTGTCTTATAAAGAATTGCTATCCAGAATCTACCAGAACTCCTACAACTCAACCACAAAACAAATAAATCCCTGATTTAAAAATGCACAAAGCCCATGAAAAGATGTTCAACATCATTTGCCATAAGAAAAATGCAAATCAAAACCATGAGATACCACTTCATACCCACTAGGATGGCTCAAATTTAAAAACTGAAAATAACAAATATTGACAAGGATATAGAGAAATTAGAACCCTCATATGTTGCTGGTGAAAATGTAAAATGGTGCAGCCATTGTGGAAGACAGTTTGGCAGTTCCTCAAAAAATTAAAGAGCCAGGCTTGGTGGCTTTCACCCGTAATCCCAGAACTTTGGGAGGCCAAGGCCAGTGGATCACTTGAGCCCAGGATTTCAAGACCAGCCTGGGCAACACGGTAAGACCCCATCTCTATAAAAAATACAAAAAATTAACTGGATATGGTGGCACACACCTTTAATCCCAGCTACTTGGGAGGCTGAAGTGGGAGGATCACTCAAACCCAGGAGGTGGAGGCTTCAGTGAACTGAGATCGTGCCACTGCACTCCAGTGTAGACAACAGAGTAGGACTCTGTCTCAAAAAAAATAAATAGGAGAGAGATCCAAGATGGCCGATTAACAACAGCTCAGGATTGTAGCTCCCAGTGAAAGCGCAGAGAGCGAGTGGACGCCGCACTTTCAGACGAATTTTTGTTGCCCACAGACTAGGAGATTCCCGGCGGAGGAG
>CAUYLG010020095.1:0-30590 GCA_963573385.1 Cacajao melanocephalus | reverse complement strand
CCATGGAATACTATGCAGTCATAAAAAATGATGAGTTCATGTCCTTTGCAGGGACATGGATGAACCTGGAAACCATCATTCTCAGCAAACTGACACAAGAACAGAAACTCAAACACCACATGTTCTCACTCATAGGCAGGTGTTGAACAATGAGAACATATGGACACAGGGAGGGGAGCATCACACAATGGGGTCTGTGGGGGGGAACTAGGGGAAGGACAATGCGGGGTGGGGAGTTGGGGAGGGATAACATGGGGAGAAATGTCAGATATAGGTGATAGGGAGGAAGGCAGCAAACCACATTGCCGTGTATGTACCTATGCAACAATCCTGCATGTTCTTCACATGTACCCCAAAACCTAAAACACAATAAAATATATATTAAAAAATAAAAAATAAAACAATGAGAAACTAAAAAAATTTTCAACCCTCATGTGGTGTTTCTCCAAATGCTGCTTCTTTCTTTCCTGACTATGCTCTTCTTTCTCTCTTCCAGCACTTGGTTCCATTATGTGAGGAATAAAGAAGGACTTTTCAGAATATCCCAGCATACCACCCACAAAGATAATACTGTATACGTTACACATATTTTGGAGGGATGCTCCCATTATCAAATCTTACAGTGTTGCACTGGTGAAAGTCTGAGAAATTAGCAGCAAAGCATTTATGAATCTTGAAAGACACAAATTACAAATCCTGTCAATAATATTGTCTAATTTATTGTTTTTATTTATTTGCTTTGTTATGTTTGGCTAAATTTCAGCACCTTATTTTTACCAATAAACTTATTTTATTAGTAAAAAATAAACTTGATTATTTGGAAACATTCTTATTTTTATCCAAATTACATTTCTAAGGAAGTGTATAAGTGTATTTTTACAAGATATGAATATAGAGTAATGAGACTTTTGAAACGGATCTTAGCTTCCACATTTAAATGAAAGTTGTTCTTCAAATATTAATGTTAGGAGGCAATACATATTTCACTGACCCTCCACTGCTTAAAGTATTTAAAAAGTCCTGGTGGATAAGCTTTTTGATGTGCTGCTGGATTCGGTTTGCCAATATTTTATTGAGGATTTTCATATCAATGTTCATCAGGGGTATTGTCCTAAAATTTTCTTTTTTTGTTCTGTTTCCACCACATTTTGGTATCAGAATGATACTGGCCTCATAAAATGAGTTAGGGAGGAGTCTCTCTTTTTCTATTGTTTGGAATAGTTTCAGAAGGAATGGTACCAACTCCTCTTTGTACATCTGGCAGAATTTGGCTGTGATCCATCTAGTCCTGAGTTTTTTTGGTTGGTAGGCTATTAATTACTGCCTCAATTTCAGAACTTGGTTATTGGTCTATTCAGGGATTCGATTTCTTCCTGGTTTAGTCTTGGGAGGGTGTATGGGTCCAGGAATTTATCCATTTCTTCTAGATTTTCTAGTTTATTTGTGTAGAGGTGTTTATAGTATTCTCTGACGGTAGTTTGTATGTCCGTGAGATCAGTGGTGATATCTTCTTTATCATTTTTTATGCTGCCTATTTGATTCTTCTCTCCTTTTTTCTTTATTAGTCTGGCTAGTGGTCTATTTTGTTCATCTTTTCAAAAAACTAGCTTCTGGATTCATTGATTTTTTGAAAGGTTTTTCATGTCTCTATCTCCTTCAGGTCTGCTCTGATGTTAGTTATTTCTTGTCTTCTGCTGCCTTTGAATTTGTTTGCTCTTGCTTCTCTAGTTCTTTTCATTGTGATGTTAGGGTGTTCATTTTAGATCCTTCCCACTTTCTTTTGTGGGCATTTAGTGCTATAGACTTTTAAAGTTATATTATAAAACAGGAAAAACTCAGTTATATTACTATAAAATTACACCTTATCTTTGAACAAAGATAACAATTCTCAGCTTGAACAACCACTTTATTTGTTGTATGTTGTCTCCAATTGCTTTGAGGATGCTTCCAAAAATAAACCAACCATGAAAAAATAAACAAGTGTCTGCCAAGACCATAGAAACAAAAAAAATACAAGAATGACAACAACAAAAGCCCTGTCACAGACTATGAAGTCTTTCAAAGTATGAATTCCAACCTCCTTTCAGCACTAATAGCATTGAAATTTTGTGGAAATGAAAATTCATGGATATTTGGGCCCACAGGAGACTGATTATTAAAAATTATATATATAAATATTGTTTGTTCATATATACATTATGTATATTGCATACCACTAAAAATGTATGTATTTTGACATATAAATATAAAACCTACACCCCCCAATTGTATTTAGCTTTGAAATGTGATTAATGACATCCAATTAGAGATTGACACACAGGTTGCAGTCTATACCATGAGAGAATCCAGCAAAAAAAGACGTAAAAGTTCCAGTCAGTCATTCTTATTTGCCAAAGCATGAAGCAATGCTATTGATGATGAATCTTGCACATGTTACCTTTTTGACGTGGAAACTCTATAATAAGGCAGACCATCCAAATTTGTAATTTAGAGCTCTGGAGTGTTCAATTTTTGTGATTATGTAGAGACAAATGCTAACAAATGTATGGCACCCATATGCTTTCCTGCCTCTAAGCATGGACCCCACTGAAACTAAGAGCTATATTCAGCTATTTGGCAGAAGGTAGAAAGATTTGTTTGGGAAGAAAGCTATGGGCCACTAATATGAAAGAAGCTTTGAGAAACTAACTTTTCATTTGCAATTGGCACAACCTATTCCTAACAAACAATCCTGAAATGTTTACACTATAATACTTCCCTTCAAAGAATTTTCAAAGGACTTTCCAATTTAACTTTAAGACATTCAAGTCAAAGTCTTAAAGTATCAATGATAGGAGAAGTTGTTTAATATTTTCCAGGATAGCAACAATTCCCACCTTTGAAATAATAAACGGTTTTATACAACAATTAGAAATCTAATACATAGTTTTCAAAGAATTCTGAAAAAAAGAAATAATTGTGAAAGAAGGAATTATTTGACTACCCAGTAGTTGGCAAAATACAGTCTGCAGACCAAACCATGTAGACCACCTGTTTTGGGAAATAAAGCTTTACTGGAGCACAGCCAAGCCCATTTGTTTATGTATTGTCTACTGCTGCTACAAAGAGTTGAGTGGTTGCAATCGAAATCTTACAGCCAGCAAAGCCTAAAATAGTTATCATCTGGCCCTTTTCAAAAATTTTTCCAACACCTGGACTATAGTGTTAATTTTATTTTCTAATAATTATTTGTCAATAACAGTGAATTCACAAATATTTTCCCACTCCATGGGCTAGAAAACTAAGTTATACTCAGTGGTACAAGATAAACATGAATGACATCATGTTTCCCAACATAAAGACATTTGGAACTGGTGTTTTACTCAGCCTAGCACCACACCTGCTTAGTCTAGATCCACACATCTGTATCAGAGACAGAGTATGCAATTCACATTTTCTGCTATTTTTACAAGAACAAAGCTTCAGTGTAAAAGCTTAGTTACGTATAGTATTTATAATGACATATCAAAATCATCAAATGAATTACAAATAAGACATGATGAACTAGTGTTTAGAATGGGAAGGACATTTCTCACCAGGTGCTAATAATTTGAAGATAGATTTGACAGATAGTTAAAAAGAATATGAAATGAGCTGACAAATTTTGACATGATTGCCGATTGCAGATCAGATACATGTGCACTGCACATTGGCAATGCATTGAAAAGAATTTTCATTCCCTTAAGTGATGGATTTTAAATCAGTTCCTGAGATGAACAATTCAAACATACAAGCAGAGGGTTTTGAAACACTCACCCAAACCTGGGAGATGAAACACGTGCATTCAAGTCTTGCCCATTCCTGCATATCCCCATTTTACACTTTGAATTACAAAACAGCCTATAAAAGGACCAAAAGAAAATGCAGATAGCTTTCGGTCAATAGCATAGGAAACAATATCTAAACATAAAGGCAAAGGACAAAATTATAAAGGAAAACATATTTGATGCATAAAATTTTTAAACATCTGTATATGAAAAAGAGTCATAAAAGCTACAAAGCAAAAGAAAAATACATATGACTAAAAGGTTGTATTCTTAACGTATTGCAAGTCTTTAAACTTATGAGAAATGATAAATAACACTTATTAAATTACCCATTCAAAAAACTTTAATCGAACTCATACCCGAATACTATTTGAGCTTCAATGGGTGACCCCTGCCATGCTGTTCCATGACTGACAGGTGTCCTAGACTGTGAGATTTTCACTATTAAAGCCAGGACAGTCCCAGACAACCTTAACAGTTAAATAGAACTGGGCTCAAGTTTGCATTGCCCCCTGCATGACTTTCAACATGTTACTCCACCTTAATGAGTCTCGGGCGCCTCAGCTCTAAATGGGTGCCAACACAAGTACTTTCAGGATTTGGGAGATTAAACAAGAAAAATGTACAAAGCTTATAGATTTGGCACACGGCACATACTCAATAAATGGTAACTATGATTATTTTTATTATAATTATCACTATTGTTATCATCATTTGCCAGCTACAAAAGCCTACTGGTCTCTTCCCAGTATCCATTCTTATTCTTATTTACAGAACTCCAGTTTGGGGGAAAGATTAAACAAACACTACTGAAGTCCTGGATGGAAGTCATCATCTGACCTAGTTCTGGCAACTGAAAAAAAAAGGTGGGGCGGTGAAGTTTTTGGTGGGACTTCCAGGAAGGCTCTTTAAAATATGTGAATGTATGGGAAGGGAGGGGTAGGGCAGACTTGACTGGCATGGGCATTTTGTCCTTGGCGCTTTCATTTCTTCCTGCCTGAAACATGAACTCAATTCTGGAAGCAAAGCAGCCATCCCACAATCCCAAGGGTGAAAAGCACATGCCAGGGTTGGCTTAGTGGAAAGATATGAGTCCATTTCTCTACTGGCATGGAGAAACTACCAAGCCTAAGTTTCTGACTTCTGGACTTTTTGTTCTATGAGAAAAAAATAAAAGTATTTAAGCTACTGTTTCCAGGTTTGTGTTATTCACAGCCAAACAGAATTCTCAATCAATACCCTAGACACACTGAGAGAAATGCAGGCAAAGGATTCAAAGAGGCAATTTAACAATAACAACAAAAAAGGCAAACATTCATTAAATCTATGACAAAAGTTATTACATTATTATTATTTATTATTATGTAAGTATACACATGACACCATGTTTAGCTACCATGTTGACAATAGAGAATAATATTTAAAATACTGTATTTGACAATTACCAAATATAACAATTATTTTTATTATGCTGTGCTTTCTTCTGACTTTTTTCTCTTTTTTTGAAATAGGGTCTCACTCTGTAAAGAGGGTCTCCCTCTGTTACCCAGCCTGAAATGCAGGGGTACAATCATAGCTCACTGCAGCCTCAACCTCCCCAGGCTGAGGTGATTCTCCCACCTCAGCCTCCCGAGTACCTGGGACTACAGGCAAGCACCATCATGCCCAGATAATCTTTGGTGTTTTTTTTGTTTGTTTGTTTTTGTTTTTTGTTTTTTTTCTTTTTGGTACAGACAGGGTTTCACCATATTGCCCAGGCTGTTCTCGAACTTCTGGGCTCAAGGCATCTACCCACTTCAGCTTTTCAAAGTGCTAAGATTACAGGTGTGTGCCATAGTGCCCAGCCTCTTTTGACCTTTTAAAAGAAATAATATGCAGGCCAGGCACAGTGGCTCACACCTGTAGTCCCAGCACTTTGGGAGGCTGAGGCAGGTGGATCACAAGGTCAAGAGATTGAGACCATCCTGGCCAACATGTTGAAACCCCATCTCTACTAAAAGTACAAAAATTAGCTGGGCATGGTGGCACATGCCTGTAGTCCCAGCTACTTGGGAGGCTGAAGCAAGAGAATCGCTTGAACCTGGGAGGCAGAGGTTGCAGTGAGCCGAGATCATGTCACTGCACTCCAGCCTGGTGACAGAGCAAGACTCCATCTCAAAAGAAAAAAAAAAAAGACAACAGAAGTGTCCTTCTTATTTTCATTTTTTTTTAATAAGTGTCCTTTTATTCACATAGAGGGGAACAACATACACTGTGGCTTGTTGGAGGGTGGAGGGTTAGGAGGAGGGAGAGGGTCACGAAAAATAATTAATGGGTACTAGGCTTAATACCTGGGTAATGAAATAATCATGACACAAGTTTACCTATGTAACAAACCTGCACATGTACCTCTGAACTTAAAATAAAAGTTAAATTAAAAAAAGAAGGGTCAGCTTCCAGGCAAGATGGCCAAAAAAGAACAGCTTCGGTCTGAAGCTCCCAGTAAAACCAATGCAGAAACTGGGTGATTTCTGCATTTCCAACTGAGGTACCCAGCTCATCATATTGGGACTGGTTAGATAGTGGGTGCAACCCACAGAGGGCGAGCCGAAGCAGGGTGGGGCATCACCTCACCCGGGTAGTGCAAGGGGTCAAGGAACTCTCTCCCCTAGTCAAAGATCAAAAGAGACAAATAAGGTCATTACATAATGATAAAAGGATCAACGCAACAAGAAGAGCTAATGATCCTAAGTATACATGCACCCAATACAGGAGCACCCCGATTCATAAAGCAAGTTCTTAGAGACCTACAAAGAGATTTAGACTCGCACATAATAGTAGTGGGAGACTTTAACACCCCACTGTCAATATTAGAAAGATCAATGAGACTGAAAATTAACAAGGATATTCAGGACTTGAACTCAGTTCTGGACCAAGCAGGCCTAATAAACATCTACAGAACTCTCTACCCCATATCAACAGAATATACATTCTTCTCAGCACCACACAGCACTTATTCTAAAATTGACCACATAATTGGAAGCAAAACACTCCTCAGCAAATGCAAAAAAAAAAAAAAAATGGAAATCCTAACAGTCTGTCAGTCCACAGTGCAAACAAATTAGAACTCAGGATGAAGAAACTGAATCAAAACTGCACAACAACATGGAAACTGAACAACCTGCTCCTGGATGACTATTGGATAAATAGCAAAATTAAAGCATAAATAAGTAAGTTATTTTAAACCAATAAGAACCAGACTCTCTGGGACACAGCTAAAGCAATGTTTAGAGGGAAATGCATAGCACTAAATGTCCACAGGAGAAAGTGGGAAAGATCTAAAATAGTCACCCTAACATCACAATTAAAACAACTAGAGAAGTAAGAGCAAATAAACTCAAAACCTAGCAAAAGACAAGAAATAACTAAAATCAGAGCAGACCTGAAGGAGACAGAGACAAGAAAAACTCTTCAAAAAAATCAATGAACCTAGAAGCTGGTTTTTTGAAAAGATTAACAAAATAAATAGACCAGTAGCTAGACTAATAAAGAATAAAAGAGAGAAGAGTCAAGTAGACACAATAAAATATGATAAAGGGGATATCACTACTGATCTGACAGAAATACAAACTACCATCAGAGAATACTATAAACACCTCTACGAGAATAAACTAGAAAATCTAAAAGAAATGGATAAATTCCTGGACACATACACCCTCCCAAGACTAAACCAGGAAGAAGTCAAATCCCTGAATAGACCAATAACAAGTTCTGAAATTGAGGCAGTAATTAATAGCCTACCAACCAAAAAAAAGCTCAGGACCAGATGGATTCACAGCCGAATTCTACCAGAGGTACAAAGATGAGCTGGTACCACTCCTTCTAAAATTATTCCAAACAATAGAAAAAGAGAGAATCCTCTCTAACTCACTTTATGAGCCCAGCATCATCCTGAAACAAAAGCCTGGCAGAGACACAACAAAAAAAGAAAATTTCAAGGCAATATCCCTGATGAACATCAATGCAAAAACCCTCAATAAAATACTGGCAAACCGAATCCAGCAGCACATTAAAAAGCTTATGTACCACAATCAAGTTGGCTTTACCCCTGAGATGCAAAGATGGTTCAACATACACAAGTCAATAAATGTAATGCAGTACATTAACAGAACCAACGACAAAAATTACATGATTATTGCAATAAATGCAGAAAAGGCCTTTGATAAAATTCAACACCTCTTCATGCTAAAAACACTCAATAAACTAGGTATTAATGGAACATATCTCAAAATACTAAGAGCTATTTATGACAAAACCACAGCCAACATCATACTGAATGGGCAAAAGCTGGAAGCATTCCCTTTGAAAACCAGCACAAGACAAGGATGCCCTCTCTCACCACTTCTATTCAACATATTATTGGAAGTTCTGGCCAGGGCAATCAGGCAAGAGAAAGAAAGAGTATTCAAATAGGAAGAGAGGAAGTCAAATTATCTCTGTTTGCAGATGACATTATTGTATATTTAGAAAACTCCATCATCGCAGCCCAAAAACTCCTTAAGCTGATAAGCAACTTCAGCAAAATTTCAGGATATAAAATTAATTTGCAAAAATCACAAGCATTCCTATACACCAATAATAGACAAAACCGAGAGCCAAATCATAAGCAAACTCCCATTCACAATTGCTACAAAGAGAATAAAATACCTAGGAATACAACCTACAAGTGATGTGAAGGACCTCTTCAAGGAGCACTACAAACCACTGCTCAAGGAAATAAGAGAGTACACAAACAAATGGAAAAACATTCCATGGTCATGGACAGGAAGAATTAATATCATGAAAATGGTCATATTGCCCAAAGTAATTCATAGATTCAATGCTATTCCCATCAAGCTACCATCAACTTTCTTCACAGAATTAGAAACAACCATGTTAAATTTCATATGGAACCAAAAAAGAGCCAGTATAGCCAACACAATCCTAAGCAAAAGGAACAAAGCTGGAGGCATCATGCTACCTGACTTCAAACTATACTACAAGGCTACAATAACCAAAACAGCATGGTACGGTACCAAAACAGATATATAGACCAATGGAACAGAACAGAGGCCTCAGAAATAACACCACACATCTACAACCATCTGATCTTTGACAAACCTCACAAAAACAAGCAATGGGGAAAAGATTCCCTATTTAATAAATGGTGTTGGGAAAACTGGCTAGCCATATGCAGAAAACTGAAACTGGACCCCTTCCTTATACTTTATACAAAAATTAACTCAAGATGGATTAAAGATTTAAACGTAAGATCTAAAACTATAAAAATCATAGAATAAAACCTAGGCAATACCATTCAGGACATGGGCATGGGCAAAGACATCATGACTAAAACACCAAAAGCAATGAAAAAAAAAGCCAAAATTGACAAATGGGACCTAACTAAACTAAAGATCTTCTGCACAGCAAAAGAAACTATCATCAGAGTGAACAGGCAACCTACAGAATGGGAGAAAACTTTTGCAATCTATCCATCTGACAAAGGGCTAATATCCAAAATCTACAAAGAACTTAAACAAATTTACAAGAAAAAATAAACAATGCCATCAAAAAGTGGGCATAGCATATGAACAGACACTTCTAAAAAAAAGACATTTATGTGGCCAACAAACATATGAAAAAAAGCTCAGCACCACTGGTCATTAGAGAAATGCTAATCAAAACCACAATGAGATACCATCTCACACCAGTTAAAATGGCAGTTATTAAAAAGTCAGGAAACAACAGATGCTGAAGAGGATGTGAAGAAATAGGAATGCTTTTACACTGCTGGTGGGAGTGTAAATTAGTTCAACCATTGTGGAAGTCAGTGTGGCGATTCCTCAAGGATCTAGAACTAGAAATACTATTTGACCCAGCAATCCCATTACTGGGTATATACCCAAAGGATTATAAATCATTCTACCATAAAGACACATGCACATGTATGTTTATTGCAGCACTATTCACAGTAGCAAAGACTAGGAACCAACCCAAATGCCCATCAATGTTAGACTGGATAAAGAAAATGTGGCACACATACATCATAGAATACTATGCAGGCATAAGAAAGAATGAGTTCATGTCCTTTGCAGGGACATGTATGAAGCTGGAAACCATCATTCTCAGCAAACTAACACAGGAACAGAAAACCAAACACTGCATGTTCTCACTCTTAAGTGGGAGTTGAACAATGAGAACATATGGGCACAGAGACGGGAACATCACACACTGGGGCCTATCAGGGGGTAGGGGGAAGGGAAGGGATAGCACTGGGAGAAATACCTAATGTAGATGACAGGTTGATGGGTGCAGCAAACCACCATGGCACATGTATACCTATGTAACAAACCTGCATGTTCTGCACATGTGTCCCAGAACTTAAAGTAAAACTAACTAAACAAATAAATACATAAATAAAATAAAAAAGAAGGGTCCTTTTATCTTCCTGATTATTCACTTCCCTCCCTCCCCAGATGTGGCCAATAATCTGAAGATGCTGCAAATCTTCCCTATCTAGATTTTTACTCTGTTATTACATAAGGATGTACACAAAACGACATGCTGTATAGCAAGTTATATTTAAGTGCATTTTAAATCTAACTCAATACTATAATTTTGAGATATATTCACATATGTACCTATAGTTTACATTTATTCACATGTAGTACATATAGATCTAGTTTATTCATTTTAATATCACTACTGTCTTCCATTAAATGAAACACTATAATTTATCAATTCTTTCTTTGTTGGACATATATCTTTTTTGAAGTTTTGCTATTAGCATGTCTCTGAATACACATGGAGAAGTCTCTCATTATTGTTTTAGTTTGCATATCATTGATTATTAAGTGTTTTATTAGTTATTTGGTTTTCCTCTTCTGTGAATTTCCTGTTCCTACCTAATGCATATTATTTGGTTGAAATTTTGTTTTGCTTCATTTATTTGTAGGAGTTATTTATATATGCTAGATAATGAGACATGGCTAGTTATATATCTCTTTCATGAAATTATTTTAAATTTCAACATTAAGTTAATCTTCTTGTTTTTTTCTTTTTTAAAAAATT
Source organism: Cacajao melanocephalus (assembly GCA_963573385.1). Classification (NCBI taxonomy): domain Eukaryota; kingdom Metazoa; phylum Chordata; class Mammalia; order Primates; family Pitheciidae; genus Cacajao; species Cacajao melanocephalus. The sequence goes on along the minus strand of CAUYLG010020095.1, from coordinate 19,695 downwards.
CAGATGTAAGTTACATAATATAAAATTCATCCTTTTAACGTATGCAATTCCATGTTTTCTAGTATATTTATAGTTGTGCAATCATCACCACTATTTAATTTCAGAACATTTTTATCACCCCCAAAAAACCTCATACCCATTAGCAATTACTTTCCATTTTGCCCACCTCCTGTCCTTGGCAACCGTGAATCTACTACTGTCTCTATGGATTTATGCATTTTGGATGTTGTATATACATGAAATCTTACAACATGTGGCTTTTTGTGATGGCTTCCTTCACTAAGCGTAATGGTTTCAAGGTTCATGCATGTTATAACATGTAGCGGTACTTTCTTCCTTTTTATGGCCAAATAATATTCCATTGCATGGACATACCACATTTTGTTTATCCACTCATCAGCTGATAAAAATTTGGGTTTTTTCCATTTTGCAGATATGATAATTAACACCACTATGAACATTCACTACAAGTTTTAGGTGGATATACATTTTCAATTATCTTGAGACTCTGCCTAGGAATAGAATTCCTTGGTCATATGGAAACTCTATATTTAACATGTTGAGGAACTACTAGACTCTTTTCCAAAGCAGCTGGAGCATTTTACATTTCCATTATTCATGTATGAGGGTTCAAATTTTTTCACATACTCCTCAAAGCTCCAAATGTCCATTTTTTTTTATTGTAACCATCCTAGTGGGTGTAAATTGGTATGGTATCTAATTGTGACTTTGATTTGCAATTCTCTATCAATGTTGAGTATCTTTTCATGAGCTTATTGGTCTTTTGTATATCTTCTCAGAATAAATGTCTAGCGAAATAATTTGCCCATTTTTTAATTGGGTTGTCTTTTTATTATTTATTTATAAGTGTTCATGATATGTTCTGGATACTGGTACTTTATTAGATATATATTTGCCAATATTTTTCACATTTTGTAGTTTTCTTTTTACCTTCTTGATGTTATCCTTTGAAATATAAATGTTTTTAATTTTGATAAAGTACAATTTATCTATTCATTTATTTTGTTGTTTATCCTTTTGCTATCATAGCTAAGAAACCACTGCCTAATCCAAGTTGATAAAGATCTACACTTTTTATCTTCTAAGAGTTTTATAGTTTGAGGTTATTATATTTAGGCCTTTGATCCATTTTTGAGTTAATTTTGTATATGATATAAGGTAGGGATCAACTTCTTTCTTTTTCAGGATACTATTTTACTTTCGACTACTTATAGTTCTTCTACACCCTGACATAATATTTTCATATAATTTTCTCAAATGTGCTAAAAATATGGATTTTTAAAAATCTTTAATCTATCTCAAGTTTGATTTTGTATTTGATGTAAAGCAGAAATCCAGTTTTCATCCTTCCAGATGGCTATCATTTGACACAGTGGTAATTGCTAAATACTCTATTATTTTCTTCATTGATCTGTCAAATGATAATCTTTATACATGCTTGGATATTTTTGTCCTATTATTCTATTTGTCTAACATTTAAATTACCATAAATTAATAATGTATTTACATTTTTTAAATTTTTCAATAATTTTTATTTCTAGATCTTCTATTTTGCTACTTTTTCCATGATTTTCTAATGATCTTTTGTGATTTCTGTTCCTTTTTTTCCTTAATCAATTAACATATTGAATACATAAGTTCATTTAGATTATTCTATAATATCCAATTTGAGGGTCAATAATCTCCTATTTGTTATGTCTGCTGATTCTTCCTCATACAGGTTCCTGTCTTCACATTATGAGGTCTATGGGAGTTCATTTTGGGGGAAATCTGGAAGTGATAAACACATATTTAACAGAGTAGTTTTCATTGGCTCCTACTAGAATCCTAAAGGTTTCGTCTATTTTGTGACTTCTTTTAGGGTAATTTATTGATTTGAAGTGTCCACACCATGAAAGCAGGAAACTTTCAGGTCCCTTTCCTGGTCATGGTATTTCTGTTTCCATTAGGTGGCTCTCATATTTTTTTACCTGGAACCCAAGTATATGCCAAGATCCTTCCCACATCCCTGAACTAATGGGCCTATTCTAATCCCTTTTTGGTGAATAAGGCATCCTTTAAGAGTCCCAGCTTTACTGGGGATTAGCATTAATACTTTTTGTATTGGAATACATATAACATCCTTACATATGAATTGTAGGGGTACTTTTGAATCACTGCAACATATTAAAGGTTGGTAGACATCAAGGTTGAATGCACTACCACATTAAGACAATACTTTTATTTATAATAAAACCTTACCTGTCATTGTACTTCCCAACATGATTAGAAGGAAAAGAGCCAGGACACAGACCTTCCAAAAAAATGGGCTGCAGAACAATCTAATCTCCTTTTTCTTAGAGCAAAAATAACCATCATTCTGCCTCTCATCTTTAAAAAATAATTTCCGTTAGAATGGCAATCATTAAAAAAAATCTGGGGACAACAGATGCTTGAGAGGATGTGGAAAAAAAGGAACACTTTTACACTGTTGGTGGGAATGTAAATTAGTTCAGCCATTATGGAAGACAGTGTGGTGATTCCTCAAGGATCTAGAAATAGAAATTCCATTTGACCCAGCAATCCCATTATTGGGTATATATCCAAAGGATTATAAATCATTCTATTATAAAGACACATGCACACGTATGTTTGTTGCTGCGCTGTTTATGATAGCAAAGACTGGGAACCAACCTAAATGCCCATCAATGATAGACTGGACAAAGAAAATGTGGTGCATATATACCACGGACTATTATGCAGCCATAAAAAACGAAGAGTTCGTTTCCTTTATAGAGACATGGACAAATCTAGAAACCATCATTCTCAGCAAACTGATACAAAAACAGAAAACCAAACACCTCATGTTTTCACTCATAGGCACGTGATGAACAATGAGAATACTTGGGCACAGGGAAGGGAGCAACATTCACTGGGCTAGGTCGGGGGGTGGAGGGGACAGGAGGGGAGGGACAACCGGGAGTCGGGGAGGATGGGGAGGGATAACACTGGGAGAAATGCCTGATGTAGGCAATGGGGGAGATGGAGACAGCAAACCACCATGGCATGTATGTACCTATGCAACAATCCTGCAGGATGCAGGATGTGCACATGTACCCCAGAGCCCAAAGTACAATTTAAAAAAAAAGAAAGAAACAAAGAAAAAGAATAATAATAATAATTTCACATTCCTTGAGGTTCACTGCTCCAAATTTCTTTTGATGAACAAATGCATACATCATAGGGATAAAACTACTTAAAATTAGACAATAGTCTGGGCATGGTGGCTCACACTTGTAATCCAGCACTTTGGGAGGCAGAGGTGGGCAGATCACTTGAGGTCAGAAGTTCGAGACCAGCTTTGCCAACATGGTGAAACCCCATCTCTACTAAAAACACAAAAATTAGCTGGGTGTGTTGCTGTGCACCTGTAATCCCGATATTCAGGAGGCTGAGTCAGAATTGCTTGAACCTGGGAGGCAAAGGTTGCAGTGAGCCAAGATTGTGCCACTGCACTCCAGCCTGGGTGACAGAGCAAGACTCCATCCCAAACAACAACAACAACAACAACAACAACAACAACAACAACAATTAGACAATAATTCACTGAATTGGTGGGAAAATCTTATTTTGCACTTTATAATATTGACATCTACTGACATTTACCAGCAAACTTTAATTAAGAAAGATTCTGATCAGTTTTTTTTATTTAATTTGACATATCTAAAAGAGTAATCCTATATAGTTGGGTTTTTTAGTAACTGCATTAACCAGTCTCCATCTTTCAAGGTTTTACCATGTCTGTAACTTTTTGTAACATAATGTTTGTACTTCTTTTCAGCAGGATTTCACCTAGCATCATGAGTATTGACTTGATAACAACAAAAATATTTTTTGATGTTGCAGATGCCATAATGGCATTTCCAACAAGCGTAAGTATTCTAAAATGTTATGCAAGCCAAAACATTATTGGTAAAATTATAGGAAAACATATTATGGGAATACCATAATGAACCTTTAGTAAATTAATTTACAAACCCCTATTTTATCAAAAAGTTCTGATTGCTGTTTAGTATGTCTCTTAAGGCAAGGGCTTGGCCTTAGCTTTTAGTGACAACCAACTTGTTGGTGTTTCAAAGTAAAACCCAATGCCTCCTTAAAGGAAATATGAAATGGCAAGACTGACAACCAGATTATAGTGGAACTGCAAACATGAAACCTCTTGGAAAATCTTAGCAAAATAAGTTAAATAATACTAGCTACTGGCAGCAAATCCATATCCATAAGGATCTGCAGCAATCTCGATTCTTGCCTCCTTGGAAGAAAGAATTAAACTGAGTGGCATAAGGCAGAAGGAGAGACTGAGGTAAGTTCTAGAGCAGGAGTGAAAGTTTATGAAAAAGTTCTGAAGCAGGAATGTGAAGAAGTAACATACACTTAGAGAGGGTCAAGCAGGCTACTTGAGAGAATCAAGTGCATGGTTTCATTTTGACTCGAAGTGTTTTTGTTATTGTTGTTTGTTTTGGTTTTTTTTGTTTGTTTTGTTTTGTTTTTTGAGACGGAGTCTCACTCTATCACCCAGGCTGGAATGCAGTGATGTGATCTTGGCTCACTGCAATCTCCACCTCCCAGGTTCAGGCTATCCTCTTGCCTCAGCCTCCCAAGTAGCTGGGACTATAGGCATGTGCCATCAGGCCTGGCTAATTTTTTGTATTTTTAGTAGAGACCGGGTTTTACCATGTTAGCCAGGATGGTCTCAAACTCCTGACCTCACAATCCGCCCGCCTTGACCTCCCAAAGTGCTAGGATTACAGGGGTGAGCCACCGTGGCCCACCTAACTTAAAGTTTCATTTTGTTGGCATACTTCTAGGGTCTTGTATTACTTCTCTTATGATTCTTCCCTCAGGGTGGACTGTCCACATGCACAGTGGCCTGCTAGCCCTTGGGAGGGGAGAATGTGCAGCGTGTTTACTGAATTGTACACACGCTCACTTGAGATGGTTTACTCTTACCAACCTAGCATTCCTAGAGGCAGGTCATACGCCAGTTAAACTCCACCATTTTGCCTCTTAATGCACATGGTTGAATCCACTCACCCAACTCCTGAGATTTTATTGGGAAGCTGCTGATCCCAGTTTCAAGTGTTTCTATCTATTGGGAGATGGCCGTTCCCTGGCGCCAGCTGTGACCAATTATTATTTTAGAGAGACAGTTAACAACCACCAGACCATCACGTGATGGTCACCTGGCATTCCTGTAGTACTACCTACCTACTATAACAGTATGGAGAAACAGCTTTTTCTCTATTTTACTCTATCATGAGTTCCATTTAATAAAATATTAATTAACAGAGACCAATCATTGCCCTTTCTGGATTTAAAAAAATAATGTCTATTTAAGTGTATGCTAAAATGTGCTTAATATAGTACAAAATGTATCACATTTTCATAGAAATATGTAGATTAGTAGCAAGATAATGGGCAATGAGTAACATTTCCTTCAAGCATTAAATTCTTTCAATGTTCTGTAGTACAAGGAAATGTGGATCTAATTCGAGGTTATACTTTCAAGGATTCTTATCTGTATTTCTCCAGTGAGTTGTTATTTCAGAACATTTGTAACTCTTAGTAGAGACACTTCTCATTTTATAGTCCTGCAAGTTGAAAAAAAAAGGGGGGTTTGGGAGTTTCTGACTCTACAAGGTTTAATTTTCCTAGCACAACTGAACTATTTGAAGTTTGACTGCTATCCAACATACTTAATGCCTTTTATGTTTCCTGCTCATTTTGGATGGGAGCAAAAGAAATGAGACTGAGTCATCTTTTAAGTCAGCCCCGTAAGAATAGAGGATTTAAGACTAGAGATTGCACAGGTGTGAGTTGCCTGACCCAGTGTTCATACTATAGTAGGTGAAGGATGGCTTTAACTCTAATTCCAAAAACACAGGACATAGCCCTGAGTTCAAAGCCAAATTGAAGAGACGGGAGGTCTGAAACATGGGGAATCTTATTAAACCAATCAATCAAGAAATATTTATAAAATGCCTAAAATGTGTTTAGTGTTATTTTAGCTATTAAAGATCAAACATTGAAGACAAGGGAAAAATAAATACTTGAAGAGACAGAATATTATATTCTATACTACATAACAGTATAAAGATAAAATCAGCTCAAAAGAGGGAACCAAAGACTAAAGAAAATACAAGTAAAATCAGAAGTAAAAAAAATAGAAAAACAATTGACAAAGAGAATTAAATGTAAATGTAGATCAAATAGCATTAATGAATACTTTTTTATAAAAAACAATTGATTGGCTAGGCATGTTGGCTCACACCTGTAATCCTAGCACTTTAGGAGGCTGAGGTGGGAGGATCTCTTGAGCCTTGGTGTTCGAGACCAGCCTGGGCAACATAGTGAGATCCATATCTAAAAAAAAAAAAGCAATTAATTTAAAGGGTCACTCTTGTCCCAGAAGAGGAGGGAAGACGTGAAGTAACAAAACTGATTCTAAGATAAAATAATGTCAGAACTAGGGAAGACCTCAGGGACCTGACCTCCAGTTCCTCCAAGGTGAAAGGCAAAGCCCAAAAGAGAGTTGGTGTCCTGCCTTAAGATCACACAAAGAAACAGGCCTCAGACTAGAACCCAAATCTCTAACTCCCATGCTGCCACTTGTAACACAAGTTCAGTTCAGGGTCTTAATGCAAAGAGAGAAATAATTAAAGCAGTGGCCATAAAGAGGGGGAAAAAAAAATCTTGAGGAAAAAAAAGAGAGGGCTTGAATGGAGGACACAGTAACAAGACATCGTTAGTAAGGCCTGAATTCTAGGAGGTCCAGCCAAGCAGAAGTGGATGTGTATTTTATTTCAACCTGCTAAATAATTATTTGAGTTTTAAAATGCCCTTTGCTTTTTTTCATAACACCTACTTTTTTTGTGTTCATAAGCACTAAGATAGAATTTCAGAAACTCTATAGCACACTCGACCTTTTTTAAATCTCTCAGAAAAACTCCAAACTCACCAGCCTTCCCCATCTCAGGAGTGTGAAATCTTATTTTCCAGTTCTCTGCTCAAATTTAACAAGCCACCTCCTGCTTAACCTTCTTCTGTGAAACCTGAAAGCACCAGGCAGTTGTACACCCAACCCTTGTTCCTCTGAGCTTCCCAACTCTCCCCATCAGGAGTCCATAGAATCACAATTTCAAATCTCTGATAATAGCCCTCTGCTACCCCGAGTGTAACATAAGCCTTAACTTCCTATCTTTACACCTTAAATATGAAAGAATCCACTCTTCTTTAAAAAAGCATCTTTTTAACCATCCCCTCACCCTCTGACTTTAAGAGAGAAACATTTAGAAAGCATTCAATTATCTCCAAAGTATCAAAGACTGATTAAATTTATGCCAAGACTGGGGTTTTGTTGACGACATTGTTTCTACTGCTTTCTGGTGAAGAGATACTCAGTGAAAACACTATGGCTCTCAATTAGGCAGCTGGGTGACTTATAAATATATATTTATGTTTGAAGCCTAAGTGGCCATTGGCTTCCCTACTGTTTTACTTAGCTAACAAAACAACTCTATCAAAGTAAGTATTATTCCAAAACCCAACTTCCTGTGCAGAATGCTCCCATATGCCCCATCAGTCTAGCTCTCTGATGAACTACATAGTTTCTTATAAACTGTCCATGGCCCATAAATTTCCAAGCATAAAGGCTATTACTGTGCTGTGCAAATCTGCTGAGAATTTGGCCCTTTCGAACTCCGTTTTACCTGGTTGAAAATGAGACTGGGGGAGAAAGCCCATCTGCAAACTTCCTCTTTTCTCCCTCCTTCTCAGGCTCACTTCCTATTTTGATCAATAAGAATTATTTAACGTGTACAGGACTGGAACAAGGGTTGCTTTTGACTAATTTTAAGCAACTTCTACATGAAGTTAGCATTTTTTTCCCCTGCAAGTGCTACATAGAAGAGTAAAGACAGATTTGAGCAGTTTTCTAATTAATCTGGGCAATGTCATTTAAAAAACTAAGAAGGGAAAAATAATCAGTTTTCTTCTACTAGCTAAATAATTCTGTAGAGTAGTGGAAGAGGCATCACAAGAGAATGCTTTAGAATCCCAGGGAATTGCTAAATCTAGTTTATATCAGTACAAATTATACTATTCAAGACTGTATCCTAATCAGAAAACATAAGGCTGCTACCAGAGCTTTATTCCAAAAATGAACAACATTGCCGGGCATCATCATAATCACCACTGGCATCATCTGCCCTTAGGTTTGTGCTCTGCAGTGTAAAATAGGTTCTCAGACATAATCTTGTTCAATTTTTATGAATAGGTACAAAGCATTTAGAAGAAGAAACGGGGCACTGGCCTGTCCTTGTCCCTAAGACTTCTTGACAGCTCATCACCAATTTCATTCGGTTTAATTTAATGATTAAAAAAATAATGATGATATTGATAGCAAGTAGACTATGCAGAGTGACCTGGAGGCCAGGCTATCACCAAACATTTGCTACAAAAGAAACTAAAACATAAGGTGATGTTTTCCAAAGTTAAACCACTTAAATTTATCAACATCAAATTTGATTCTCCTAGAGCAAATGAATCCATCTCAGAATTTTTAAGACAAATAAGGAGGTTCCCCAAGTAAAGGATGAAACAGAAGAAAAGAAGGAAGGCAGGAAGGGAGGGAAGATTCTATTTATATCAGACATGATGTTTCAAGAAAGGGGGTTCCTTTTCCTAAAGAAGCAGTCTCACCTTGCCAGCCAACCTAGAATCTGCCAACCTAGAGTCTTTTCACCTTCACACTTCCATTCACATCTCATTAAGTAAACAGTGAGATGCTCTTGCTATTGTTAGTCTCTTTGACAGAGAATTGCAGTGTTTTGTTGAAGAATTCTCTCTAGCAATAAAAGGAAATTATGGTAGTTTACATGATTTATGTATTTAGTGCAAAAGGGACTAATAATTTATAGGGAGAAAAGACAGGTTTTGCTTCCTTAATCACATTAAAAAGCATTAAAAATTCTATTTTCATCCTAATATGAAAATTTTCATCAAATAAACTAATTATAACATACCTGATCTAAAGGATTTGGGGTAGAGATGAACACAGAATGAAATAACATGTCAGCAACCCAGCGTCTGGATCTAAATATTCCTTTTAGTGAAGACTTCCTTGCTAAATTACTGTTGTATTTATAATATCATGACAGTTTTCATCTCTCATTTCTTGAAAAATATTGTTTATCTTACTATAAAATATACTCCGCAACACTTAGGATTTAGCAATACCATCTTTTTCCCATATGTAATTCTCTGTGCTATTTATATATGATTCTCGCTAAAATTATCTTTCCAGGGAAATATTCAAAATTATTAACATGGTTCATTATTCATTACACGCTGTTGAATGATTTGTAAAATCCTGAAGTGAAAATCCCAAGTGATTAAAATACTATATAAAAACTAGCACAAGAAGGTATTTTTCATTGTTTACTCTGAAATTCATTTGTTTAAAGTGCTTATGTGTTGTGCAAGATGAAGTTACTCTCTCATGCAAGTTTTCTTTTAAAAAGATCATAAAATCTCACCGTGAATGTTTAACTGAAGAGTAATAACATAGTGTCAGATACTTACACAGCATAATAGTGTAACACTCTGCATTTTGACATCTGTCCAGACAGATGTTTAAAACTTTCTCAAGTTTGTCAGAATTTTTTTTTTTAAGTTTTATAGAAAAAGATCTGGGAATCATTTTTTTTATACCAAAGCTACTTTTGACAATTTCACTGTCAACAATTTAACTAATTCAAACAGAGATAAGAAGTCCAGTGATTTATATAGGCTTTCCTAGAAGAATTTGATCAAACTGAAAGTATATATATATATATATATCCATAAGCAACTTTTATTTTACTGAATCACCATCATGGATCATCTTGTCTATTTACTTGGCTTATGTATACATATAAAACATTGTTCCTTATTTTGATTTTTTTTTAATTTGCATCAGTATAGCAAGCAATTTTATCACGAGAAGGAATCATTAACCTATATAGCAACAACAGCCATTATGTTGTTCAAATATGTTCAAAAAGTAAGCCTGAGTTCTCCTTTTCATATGCTATAATGCTGCTGCTAAATATGAATGTGATATATTTCTTTTTAATTAAAAGTAGTTGCATTGTGGTGTGATTTTTAATAACTTCAGTGTCTTCAGATTTCTGCATTTTAGATTCATGTTGAAACTTGTACACCACCACATGCTGATTGCAAAATTCATTAGCGTATAAATCATGTTTTAGTGATAGTCCTTTAAACAAAGTTGGTTTCATTGTGAAGTGTTCACTGGTTGGCTTATTTATTATGAAGATTTGTCAGGCAGAGCCATTAAGTTAATCAGTAACCAATAAAAGATTTAAATCCACAGATAGGTCAGCCGATTTATTACTGAAAAATGTTTGGGGCTTCTTAATAAACGCTCATGAAAACATGTTGTAATGGTTCCTTCAGAAACCTTATTTCCATACTGCATGCAAAGTTTAAAGGAGATTCCCTAGTTTAGTTGAAAATAGAGAAGAGCATACATTATTTTCTTGAGTTTTATTATCTGACTATATGTCCATAGAAGATACTTAAACTTGATTTGCTTTGGAATCAATATGCAGTCTGCTATTTCTGCTTTGCTACAAGGCTTCATGTACTATCACTGAAAATAAAAGAAGTCTTTCCACATAGACCATGTCTCTTGAAGGTAATAATATCTAATATCATTAATTTTCAACAAGATTAAGGAAACTCACTCTTGGAAGGTTTTGATCTTATAATCTTCTCATTGATAAATCTTTACAGAAGAAAAGCATGATACCAAACATAACTAGAAACAGATTCAAAGTAATAACAAAAGCTTCTTTTTCTCCACTGGACCATTTTAGAAAACTACTAAAAAGTATAAAACACCATTCCTTTACAAATGGAGTTTATGCGAGATTTTGAAAAGTCTCTAGGGCCTCAGTTTCCTCATCTGTAAAGTGGGGCTGGGGGAGGGAATTAAAGAATTGAAATAGATAGATCTAAATTACCTGAAAAGTCTGAAATTGTATGACCCTATGAGTCCATGAGCAATCTTCATTTAACTCATAAGACAATACATTTATGACCACAAAGCTAATGCAATGTCTTGCAAATGGTATATTTTTAACAAATAGTCACTGGTAGTGGTTACTGAGTAGTTACCACCTATGTTCCCGCAAAGTTAAGGAAGCTTTATGGCTTTGTCTAGAAAATTCAGTCAACCTAGTCTATGATGGGATGGACAATTAAGATTTGAAAAGAGAATAAATATTCTCAACCATTTTTGGCTAAATTATTCAGATAATTGTTCAAATTTCCATTTCCTTTTGCCAAGGTATCTAAATATGTATTCTGTCCATATTTGTTTTCATAAGGCTTTGGCAGTCAAGTTTGGGATTTCTTCCTGTTTTTCTTCTTTTCTCTTTATCTCTTGATTGGTCTATTCATGTTAACTCTCTCAGTCAGCAAAGGACATGTAAAATATATGTTCACCAAAACAGCATATTTTGCTGAGATAAAAATGATCGTGGCCAGGCGCAGTAGCTCTCACCTGTAATCCTAGCACTTTGGGAGGCTGAGGTGGGTGGATCACCAGGTCAAGAGTTCAAGATCAGCCTGGCCAATATGGTGAAACCCTGTCTCTACTAAAAATACAAAAATTAGCCGGGCATGGTGACATGCACCTGTAATCCCAGCTACTCAGGAGGCTGAGGCAGAAGAATCGCTTGCACCTGGGAAGCAAAGGTTGCAGTGAGCCAAGATCATGCCACTGCACTACAGCCTGGGTGACAGAGCGAGACTCCATCTCAAAAAAAAAAAAATCTTAAATATAATAAGCAGGAGAACACATATTTAGCTATCCTTAAATGGATCACATTTAAGTGGAAAAGTCACTTTCACCAACCCAAGTACTTAAATATGAAACCATGTCTTTGTAACATACCTTCTACTTGCACCCAAAGTTCAGTATATCAGGAGGACAGAATTGTTTTGTGTCAGTTTTGTGTTTGATGTTAAGATAGCACGGGGAGTGGGATGGATCCCACCTGGAATAAATTTTGACTTTTGTTTGATGCAATAACTTTCATCACAAAAACATCATACTCATTCCAAGTCTGTTTGCAGCATGACCTTAAATGTTGTGCAGTCTCTGATGGACCTGACAGGAAAAGCTTTAGAGGAGCAAGACGTTAATTTTCTTCCAAATGCATCTTTCTTTGAATTAAATGGAGGAAGCGCTGTGAATTTGCTGTCAATATATTTTAACTGCTAAAAGTGCTATAGCCCTAAAAGATGTTAAAGGAGTTAAAGGCCCAAAATATTCAACTGTGTATATTTCCCTGATAGTTTAAAATTTTGTAAGTTAAGTGTATTCAACTAAAGTTTGATCCAGCAGCCTCAGACCTTCACAGGCCTTCCCAAGATATCAAAATATGCCCATAGGAAGCTAGGCATACATTTGGAAGCTGTAATTAGAATTACTTGGTTGTATGTAAGAGCAGAAAGCAAGCTAACAGTGGCAAACAGAAAGAAAGAGAGGGAGGAAGAAAAGGGAGGGAGGAAGGAAAAGAGCAAGGAGAGGTGGAAGGGAAGGAAGAAGAAAGAGAGGGAGGGAGGAAGGGAGGAAGGGAGGAAGGAAAGGAGGGAGGGAGGGAGGGAAGGGATAGGGGAGAGGAATGAAGGGAGGGAGGAAGGAAGGAAAAAAGAAACTAAGTTTCCTTCTTGTGTAAAACTAGAGACAGGCACCCAGGACTGGTAAAGCAACCTTAAGATGTCATCAGTAACTGAGGCTTGTCTCTTTCTGCTCTGCCATCTTACCAAGTGGTTTCTAACCTCAAAGCCACTTGATGGTTTAGCATAGTTGCTAAAGCTTAGCTGTAACATTCCAATTGCTGCCTAACAAGAAGGAATAAAAGGAAAGGCAAAGGAGAAACAACAGACACTGGGGTCTACTTAAGAGTGGAGTTTGAGAGGAAGGAGAGGAGCAGAAAATACAACTACTAGGTACTGGCCTTAATACCCAAGTAATGAATAATCTGTACAGCAAACCCCCATGACATGAGTTTACCTACATAATAAACCTTCACATGTATCCCCAAACCTAAAATAAAAGTTCAAAACAAGAAGGGCAAAGGGGTTTCTCCCTAGTGGAGTCAACTCCTTTTATGCAGCTTTCCCAGAACCCCACAGAGCACTTCTGCATCTATCTGTTTGGCCAGAGCTCAGTCACATGACCACACTTAGCTGCAAGGGAGGCTGAGAATTGTCTCTATTTCTGGGTGGCAAGGGGCCTGACTAAAACTCAGGTTCCCTTCTTAAGAAGGAAGAGAAAGTGAATGTTGGGGTAGATAACAAGCAGCCTCTGCTACAGAAATGCTTAAATGCCTGGGGTGTGAAATATTTTTAAAGGTATATTTTAAGAACAAGGGGAAAATATGCTTCATAGGGCTCCTGTAACTTTAAAGTGAGAATCCCATAAAGCACATAATACCTGATGTATACATGCTCAAGAAATAGTGGCTAAATAGCAGCATTACTTTTAATGGCAAAAATTGCAATTACTTTTGCTCCTACCTAATATTAGGACTAATCATGCATATTTTTATCATTTATTTTTTCCTTTTAATTTGTATTTTTAGTTCTGGGGCACATGTGAAGGACATGCATGTTTGTTAAATAGATAAATGTGTAGGATAATCATGCATATTTTTAATCTCTGATTTAGAATCAGGTAAGCAATCAAAGGCTTAGGAGACACAGAGAGTGGTATTCAGCCCTTGTTTACCTGGTAAGTTTATCTCTGATCTTTCTCTGTCTTTTCTCCTGCACTCTTATTTCTGCTTCTAGTTCAGGTTTTTAAGTCTCCCTTGCCACATCTTAGCGCTCTCAACTGTACCCACTCAATAATATTGTGTAAACCCATGAGTTACTACTTCAAATTTAGAGAAAGTGTATGGTTTAAAAGAGTCATAGTTAAGAGGCAGGAGAGCATGATGATTAAGAGCTTGGACTCTGGCATCACATGTAAAATCCCAGCACCAACATTTGATCAAGGGTCCTTAACATGTCTAAATCTCAGTTTTCTCATCTGCAAATTGAAGATAATAGTTCCTCTCTCACAAATCATGCATGTAAAGCACTCAAGTCAGATACCAGCACGTTGTAAGCAATTAATAAATGTCGGTGATTGTTATACTACTGGAAGAAAGGGTGGTAGAGAAGGGAAACGACATTAATGGAGAGCCTCCTCTATGCCTCTGTGCTGGCATTATACTTTATATAAAAGTTTTGTATAGCTTTTATTCCTTGCACTAATCCTGCACATTGTTACACCTTCGCTATGGTTTAGTGTTTGTATCTCCTCTAAAATTCATCTTAAAACTTAATCCCCCAATGCAACAGCATTAAAATGTGAGGCCTTTAGGAAGTGATTTAGTCATGAGAAGAGAACCCTCATGAATGGAATTAGTGATCTTTTAAAAGGACTGGGGGAACTAGGTAGGCCTTTTTTTTCCTTCAGCTCTTCTACCATGTGAGGACACAGAGGTTGCCCCTTCTGCCATATAAGGATGCAGCAACAAGCTGCCAACTTGGAAGCAGATAGTAGTTGTCACAGACACCGACTCTACTGGTGCCTTGATTTTGGACATCCCAGCCTCCAGAATGGTATGGAATAAATTCCTATTCTTATAAATTACTCAGGCTTGGGTATTTTTGCTATAGTGGCACAGGCTGAGACACTCTCTTCATAGATAGAAAACAGACACTTAGAATGATAAAAGAACTTGCCAAAGATGGAGAACTAATCAATGTCAGCAGCGTTATTTGGTCCCAGGTCTGTGTTTCTGAAGGTCATGCTCTTCCCAATCATTCATCAAGGAGAAGCTGGCATACCGATTTCTAATTCAACCTCTTGATATACCAAAGAGGCAGAGCAGAATGTAAGACATGGGCCATAGTGATTACTTTCAGGACTGACTTGACCTCAAAAGAATGTTTTTAGCCTTTGACGTGAACAGTAATTCTTCTTTTGAATATGGGTTTATCATCCTATTTTTAACATTAAAATGGCTCAATCACAGTGGAATTTTAGGAAACCTACTGCTAGTGTAGTTTTTTAATGTTTAATTTAAATCTTATTTTATTGTTCCCCAAAACTAAAATTTCCTTTAGATGACATTCACGTACTACACATGGATCTGAAACAGTTAAGTAAAATGAACATCATTTTTTAATGATACCTCTCATGTAAGAAACGTGTATTTATAGATCTTCTGGTAATTCTCTGCATTAATTCCTTGACCTCAAACTGACCAGAGAAGGTCAACAATTCCTGTAATGTCCCTGAGTGGTACATTTTCATCTCTAACTTAGCTGAAAAGTATATAAAAGCAAAGCAGTCAGAAAGCACCCAAATAGCTATACAGCTGAGATGACCCCAAAATGCAAGTTAATCCCTCCAAGGTCAGTTGTAATTTATGTTCAATTAACTGGCTCAAAAAGCCTGTTTCAGACAGAAGCCAGAAATTAGGAAGCCTGTTGCTTGACTTTTTAGTGGGGAACCCTTTTCGTGATAGCCGCCATCAGGGGCCAAAAGAGACTATCAGCGGGGCTTCCCCCTAAATGAGAACAGTTAAATATTTTCCTGCTACCCAACTAACCATACCAACTCACTCCAGGGATGTGCTTTAAAAAAAAAATGGAAGGATTTGCATAGAAAGTCTATTGTTATTGGAAACTGAGCATGTGAATAGGAGAGCTGAGCTCAATCTCTCTTTCAACATGGAAGCTACGAAGTTTAAGCCTCCTTTAGCACATCAAAAAGACACAGAGGTAACTTAGAGTGATTTCCATTGACCAAATCTGAAAAAAAAAGGCATCAAAATAAATAATGTAATAATAAATCATAACCCATTAAATAAAAGAATCCATTAGCCCATTTTAATAGAAAACAGGCCATGAATAAATAAAGTTGGAAAAATGCAAAATGCTTCCTTACAATAGAATGCCAACTGATAAATAAAATGATGGAATTAGGGGATCAACAATGGGTGTTAACACTAGTGGTCCAAGGTTTGATGCAGAACAGAATGTTACTATAATCATCTCAAAATAACTTTTATTTGGCAGATAGCAACTTGTGATCAACATAATTAAAGTAAATGTCACCATTACTGAGACAAACGAACATTATGTGCCAGCTGATACTGTGTACTGAAGGCACAACATCCCTTCTGTGGTGCTCCTGCCAACAAAGCATAACCTAAATCCAATCATAAGGAAACATCAAACAAACCCCAACTAAAGGACATTCCACAGAATAACTGGTCTGTACTCTTCAAAAATGTCAAGGTCAAGAAAAACCAAGAAAGGCTAAGGAACTGCTTGTTCCAGATTAAAGAAACTAAAGAGATGTGACAAGAAGTAATGTACAATCCTGGAGTAGACACTGGATCAGGCGGAAAAAGGATATAAAGGATATTATTGTGGCAACTGATAACATTTAAATAGGGGCTGGGAATTAGATAATAGTATTGTATTGATATTAAGTTTCCTGATTTCCATAGTTATCCTATGGTTATGTAACAACATTTCTTTGTTCATAGAACATACACACTGATTTACCAGTAAAATATTATAATGTCACCAACTTACCTTCATATGAGTCAGAAAAAAAAGTATAAGAATTACATGAAAAAGAGAGTGATAAAAGAAAATTAAGATGTATACCATTATTGATATCTGAGTAAAGAGAGGAGTACAGGAGTTTCTTGTACTATGCTTGCAATTTCTCTGTAAGTTTAAAATTACATCAAAATGAATTATTTCATATTTAATGAACATTTACCTATGTCCCAACACATGAAGTGAGAGCAATATGCTCTTTGCGCTTGTTAATACATAGTAAGGCTGGGCACAGTGGCTCACGCTTGTAATCCCAACACTTTGGGAGGCCAAGTCGGGCAGATCACTTGATGTCAGGAGTCCCAGACCAGCCTGGCCAACATGGTGAAGCCCAGTCTCTACTAAAAATACAAAAAAAAAAAAAAAAAATAGCTGGCATGGTAGCTTACACCTATAATCTCAGCTACTTGGGAGGCTGAGGCAGGAGAATCATTTGAACCCAGGAGGCGGAGGTTGCAGTAAGCTGAGGTTGCCCTATTGCACTCCAGCCTGGGTGACATGGGTGAGAAACTCTGTCTAAAAAAAAAAAAAGAAATAGTGATGAGGCTTATGTTCATTAATCTTCTATTCAAATAAATGTTGTACAGCAGCAGTCCCCAACCTTTTTGGCACCAGGGACCAGTTTTATAAAAGACAATTTTCCCATGGACCCACATGGCAGAGATACAGCTTCCAGATGATTCAAGCTGACTACATTTATTGTGCACTTTATTTCTATTACTGTTACTACATTGTAATATATAATGAAATAATTATACAACTCACCATAATGTAGAATCAGTGGGAGGCCTGCACTTGTTTTCCTGCAACTAGATGGTCCCATCCTGGGGGGGTGATGCGAGACAGTGACAGATCATCAGGCATTAGATTCTCATAAGGAATATGCAACCTAGATCCCTCACATGCACAGTTTCACAATAGGGTTCATGCTTCTGTGAGAATCTAATGCCACAGCTGATCTGACAGGAGGCAGAATTCAGGGGGCAATGCGAGTGATGGGGAGGAAATGTAAATACAGATGAAGCTTTACTGGTTCACTTGCTTGCCCACGGCTCACCTCCTGCTGGGTGTCCTGGTTCCTAACAGCCACAGACCAGTAAGGGTCTGCGGCCCAGGGGTTGGAGACCCCTGTTGTACAGCATGGATGGAATCAGAGACCCTAGGGGGAAAAGCCTTTCTCACAACACTTTGAGATGACACATTCCCGCATGCAACTTGACATTAGGTAGTGAAAGTTTTTCATCTGAGACAATATTTACATCTTCAACTGAGTTTTTAAAAGGTAATATTGGGGCATTTGTAGAAAAACAGCATTGTCTAATGTAAGACTGAAAACAAAAGTTGATGTTGATCAAGCTCCAGTAGATACTCCCTGAAATATGGCAGATCCAGGGGTCTTTCTGGGAAACCTGATCAACAAGAGATTGTGTTTGCTGTGATTTTCATCACTGAAGGGATTCCAAGTTGCTACTTCAATTAGAATTGAAGAAAGCCAATTCAAAGGGTTACTAAATTAAACCATTTCATGGCAATTATGATAACAATGATAACATTTAAATGTGGACTGCATGTTTTAAAACACACCACATACACTTTTACCATTCACTATTCTTCTCATAACACCTTTAAAGTAGGTTTCAAAGATAGAATCATCCCCATTTTACAGGTGAACAAACTGATGTTCACTATGATTGATTTTACCAAGACCACACAATAAATAAATGGGAATGCTAGAATTAGTTTATAAAATCTCCCAATTTCCAGCCCTCTGTATTCTTTCCAAGAAAAACGACCAGGAAAATTCACCAAAGGCAAACATTTAATTAACATCCCTTGGCTTACAGCAGGTTCAGTACGTTACCTATTATTGTTACTAAAGTGGACTTTACAAGTCAGCATGGATTTTTCTAAGCCAACAGTCACAGACAGGCTCACCAGACAATGTCAGATCTGTTTTGGGGCTTCTGCAATACTTTTAGTAGAATCTGCTATCAACACAGAAACACACAACTTAATGCCATGGAGATTCCCCTGTCAACATCATCATGCTGGCATTTCTAAATGTTCTAAAATATTTTAGAAATGCATTTTTAATTAAAAGTGCCCAACTTGAGAGAGATCCAAGATGGCCGATTAACAACAGCTCAGAATTGTAGCTCCCAATGAAAGCACAGAGAGTGAGTGGACGCCACAATTTCAGACGAATTTCTGTTGCCCACAAACTGGGAGCTACCCAGCAGAGGAGCCACACGGGTCGCCAGCGCAACTCTTTTGGCTGGTGCGGCTGTTTTGCTGGCGCCTCGGCGTGGCGCGGTGCTTCTCAGTGCTGAGTATATGAGACTGGGTGCCCTTTGAGTGGGGCTTGGCTGGTCCCATCCCCACAAGGAGAACAGCAATTGGAAGTGCTGAGGACTGAGAGTTTCACAGTAAGCACAGCTGAACCTGGGAAGGCCTAGCTCTGTGGGGAAAGGGCGTCTGCCGAAGGAAAACTAAGAAACAGAAAAAAACTTCATCACCAACAAGCCGGACGTCCACTCAGACCCAATCTGAAAGTCGGCAATTACAAAGACGACAGGTGGATAAATCCACAAAAATGGGAAGAAACCAGTGCAAACGGCTGAGAACACCCGAAATCAGAATGCCTCTCCTCCTACAGGGGATCGCAGCTCCTCATCAGCAAGAGAACAAGGCATGATGGAGAATGAGTGCGACGAACTGACAGAATCAGACTTCAGAAGGTGGATAATAAGAAACTTCTGTGAGCTAAAAGAAAATGTACTAACCCAATGCAAAGAAACTAAGAACCTTGAAAGAAGATTTAACGAAATGCTAATGAGAATGGACAACTTAGAGAGGAATATAAATGAATTGATGGAGCTGAAAAACACAACATGAGAACTTCGCGAAGCATGCACAAGTTTCAACAGC
>CAUYLG010020094.1:0-11144 GCA_963573385.1 Cacajao melanocephalus | reverse complement strand
ACTTAGAGGACACCCAGCTGGGGTCCACTGGAGAACTGCCTGGTATGTGGGGAAACAGCCTGCGGCCTGGGATCACATCTGGTGTCGGAAGTGTTGTGTCAAGTGAGAGTAGACAGTAGGAAAAACGTAGGATTCCTTCCCAATCTCTCAGACCCAGTAAAATACCTGTCATCCCATTATCAGGTTTCCAGTAACACAGAGCTAAATATGACAATGATGATGAGAGTTAATAACGACTAATAGATCCTCTGAGTAGAGTGTCTGCAGTTACTTCATAGTAAAAGTATCTTAAATCTTTGCTGAAAAGATATCATCGGAAAACTCGGGCTAGGTATTTATGGAGGGAAGAAACTCCATAAAAGTAAATTTCTGATCTCACTCTGAGCCCCCAAGTAAATTACAGATGGGTTAGAGATTTAAATGTGTAAAAGATAACCATAAAAGTGATAGATAAGTTAAAAGTTTTGATAGTTTTGTAGTTGCTGATAGTCTTTCCCCAGATTCATAAAATACACAGCTATACAGTAATAAACCTGACTACCTAGACATTGGAAATTTATTATTTTTTTTTTTTTGAGACAGAGTCTTGCTCTGTTGCCCAGGCTGGAGTACAGTGGTGCGATCTCGGCTCACTGCAACCTCCACCCCCCCAGGTTCAAGCGATTCTCCTGCCTCAGCCTCCCAGGTAGCTGGGATTACAGGTGTGTGCCACAACGCCCAGTTAATTTTTTGTATTTTTAGTAGAGATGGGGTTTCACCATGTTGGCCAGGCTGGTCTTGAACTCCTGACCTCAAGCGATCCACCTGCCTTGGCCTCCCAAAGTGCTGAGATTACAGGTGTGACTCACCACACCTGGCCACTCCTACTAAGCTCTTCTGAACTTTGATTTTTTTTGCACTTAGACAAAAGTATCCCAAACATTCTTACATGGTAGCCAATTTTTATGACAGTTGCAGAGTACAGATGTGGCAATTTATTTAACCATTCTCTAGTCCTCCTAGTCCATGTGCAATTTGTTTACCAATCAGGGGTCATTTTTACCATAAGCAACGTCACCTGGTAGTACAGCTGTCATTCAACCATTATTGGATTCTCAGGAACATGGGACATTTAGGGCTTTCTCCTACTTTTTGCTAGTATGAACAGAACTGCCTTGGACATCTTTGTGGACATATAAATATTTCACTAGGATGGAGTCCTAGAAATGCAACTGCTGGTTAAAATAAGAAAAAGATCTTTAATAAGAACAGCCAAATTACCTGTCAACTAGCCAGTACTCTCATCCACAGTGGCTCTTACCTATCTTTTCAAAGTTTACCTCTCTCACAGGTAAATAACAGCATGTATGTGAGTTTCAGTGATGATTATAACCTTTTTGTATGTTTCCAGGCCACCAATATTTCTGTTGCTATGAGTCTTGATTCTGTTGGGTTGTCTTGTCTTATTAATGTATTGAAGGTCGAGGGTAAAATTCTAGAAAGAGCATTGCTGTGTTAAGGATATTTCCAATATAAATTTTGATACATATAAAGCAACTATTCCACCACAAAATGCTGTATACAGTTTATAACTTCTTTGCTGTTTTTTTCCTGCATACTTGACTGTACTATCAACCTTTTTGATGTTTAAGAATATGAATCATGATACATGGTATACTATTCCACATTCATTTCATATTCTTTCAGTTATATATTAGGTGTGATCTTTAATGATTTGTTAGAATTTTAGTGTATAAAAGAAGTTAGCTCATGGGGGTGTTTGATAATTTTAAAGATTTTCATTGTGTTACTTAGAAATTTCTAATGTCGGGGCTGGGTGCAGTGGCTCACGCCTGTAATCCCAGCACTTTGGGAGGCTGAGGCGGGTGGATCACTTAAGGTCAGGAGTTTGAGACCAGCCTGGCCAACATGGTGAAACCCCCATCTCTACTAAAAATATAAAAATTAGCTGGGCATGGTGGCGGGTGCCTGCAATCCCAGCTACTCGGGAGGCTGAAGTGGGAGAATCACTTGAACCCAGGAGGGGGAGGTTGCGGTGAGCTGAGATCATGCCACTGCACTCCAGCCTGGGCGACAGAGCGAGACTCCATCTCAAAAAACAAACAGCAAAAACCCCCAAACAGAAAAGCATACTAGGAGCATATTTTCTTTAAAAACAACCCATGCCAAATTTTGTAGGTTTGTATATATATAAAAAACAAAAAAACATTCGTCAGGCAAACAGTTAGTAGAAGGGCTGAGACTGGGTGCATTTGTTGGAGAGCAACAGAAAGGGAGGAATGAAAATCAGCCCTGTTTTCCTGGCTTGAAAACTGGGGAAAGTAAACATCTTTTCAAATGGCATCATGTTTTTTTCTCATAAACTGCCTGCCTTTTCTTTTTGACTATATGTCCACCACATTTTGTGTCTTCTTTCATCGTTTTTCATTTTCTATATATGAATTCTTTGCATATCATATGCATTGCATGTATTTTCTCTCAGCCTCAAATATGTCTTTTGACTCTACAGGTTTTAACATTTTAATACGGTTTAATCTGACAATCTTTCTCTTTACGGTTTCTAGTTTTCTCATCTTCATTAAAAATGTTTCTTCCGATTTCCCATTGTGCTGAGGTGGGTGGCACCGGGAGTTTGATAAGGAGGTGACTTTTGAAATTCTCCACTTTATCAGTACTTACAGGATCCAGGACACACAGACTTTGAAATATGTTCTCTGTCACCAAAAATAGAAAAATGCACCATAGAGGAACAACAAAAGCTTCCTACAAGAGTCCTACCAAAATACCTGGGAGACAGTCATCACTCAATGAACATAAACTCCACTTACTGGCATGCTCAGGGAATGGCTTATTAAGCAATGCATCCTGTTAAAAGTGGCTGAAACCACCAAAAGTTGGATTTTTTTTTTTCTCAGCGCAGTAAGAAAGATGATTGACTTCACAAGTTGGATATTGGATTCCGACTCACCTCATTACCTACCATCCTGCAACAGGAAGTCCTGTTTTGAGAGGATGTGGAGCTGACTGAGCTAGTTGATGCCAGTATCCTGTCTGCAGGGCAACCTCAACAACAGGAAAGTGGATGCCTTCCAACACTTTGCTCCCTGGCAACCCCTAATGTTTGGGGTGTCTCAATGCTATTTGCCTTCATTAGTTTGCTAGTTATGCTTCCTACTTGGTGGACTGTATCTTCCTGGCTGGTATGGGGAGTGATTTGATTTGTTCATTTGGTCATAAGAGCTTTGAGATTACGGAGGGCAGCTGAACTACAAGTGACCTGACAGAAATACAATGTTCACTTGGAAGATATGGCAGCAAATAGATGAGCTTTTACTAACCTTGAAGAAAAGCTTTACATCTCATTCAAGAAACTGAAGTGATTTCCAAAGGATTTATGTTTTTGCTTGACAGGGTCAGTGCTGCTTGTCCATGTAATAAAGCTGGACAGCATCCCACTTAGCACCTCATCGGTCTCTGGAAAGCTGTCTACAGAACTTCCAAGCAGCAAGGCTATCTATCCTATAGATGCTAAAAAAAAAAACCACCCCCTGAACTCTGAAAGTGACAATGTAACCAACTATATCTGTGTGATGTCCTTTAAGGAGCTGGGCCTTGGACTTAGTGAAGAGTAGATTTCAGAAGAGGAAGCACCTAACTTTACAGATGAATTCAGCCTGCCTACATCGAAGTTTTTGTTCCAACTGTGGGTGGCAGAGTTCAGAGTTCTTCAGATGGCCAGCCCTATTACTTTCTACAGCCAGTTCACCTCCTGGGCCCTTACTTACTCCAGCACTTTTGCCTCATCATACCTTGTCTGATGTGACTCAAGGTCTACCTCATGCTTACTATGCCTGCTTGGAGGAGCTTAAGCACAACTCTGAATTCTATCGGTACTTTGAAACTCAGCACCAGTCAGTGTCAGTGTTTATCCAAAACTCAACAGAGGTCAAAAGCACTGAATAACGTTCACACAGCAGTGTGCAACTTGCAGCTCCATGTGAAAGCATTACTGAATGAGGTAATAATTTTTGAAGATAAACTTGAAAGGCTTCTTTGTATTAAAGAAACACAAGAACTAGTGCCAGAGGCTTATCAAATCCTAGAACAGAAATTAAAGTTGATTCAGCCCCCATGTTCAAACAAGCAACAATTGCTGGGAAGAGGCCATTTCTCAGGTAGACAAACTGCTATGAAGAAATACGGATTTTAAAAAAGGCAAGCCTGAGGTAGTGTGTGAAAACCAACATCGTATAGGGGCACCTTTGACACAGCCTACTCTACAGATTGCAGACAAAGATCCACTCCCTGAGGAGGATGAATAGGACTTAGAAGCTTATGTAGATGATATAGCTATTGACAGTGATTATAGAAAGGATGACTTTTATTACTTGTCTAAAGAAGACAAAGAAAGACAGAGGAATGAGCTTGAAGAATCCAAGAGAGTGCTCCAAGAATTAAAAGCTGTGCTTGGATTTAAAGCTTCAGAGACAGAAAGGCAGAAGTGGTTGTAACTGCTATTTAGTGATCATACTATGTTGAAATCCTTGTCTCCTGTAGACCTAGTGAAACACACAAGGAATTCAGAACCATCAATGAATTCAGATACAGGAAAGTCAGTAAAAATGATGCTGAAGAGGAAAATAGTAAACACTCCACAAGGGACAATGCAACAAGCAGGACTGAGTATTTATGTGAAGGCTCTCTAGAGCAGGGGTGTCCAATCTTTTGGCTTCCCTGGGCCACATTGGAAGAATTGTCTTGGGCCACACATAAAATACACAAACACTAATGACAGCTGATAAGCTAAAAAAAAATTGCAACAAAATCTCACAATGTTTTAAGAAAGTTTACAAAATTTGTGTTGGGCCACATTCAAAGCTGTCCTGGCTAGATGTGGCCTGTGGGCCATGGGTTGGACAAGCTTGCTCTAGAGGGTAAAAATAAAGACAGTTCTGCAAATGAAGTCTTCCTCCAAGGAGCAGAAGAGAGAACATGCTACCAATGTGAGGGAAAAGATGAATCTCCAGCAGATGGAGGTGGTCTGGCCTGGTGGTCCATCCTGGTCTCCCCTCCACCTCCCAGGGAGTCCTTACAGATCTCCATGAAGCACAGGCTGGCATGGCTACAGCTGTCACTGGATTTTACCATCACTACTGGCCTTGCCACAGAAGTGGCTGCTAGATCTCTCTCCTTTACCACCATGCAGGAAGAGATTTTTGGTGATGAGGAGGAAGAACAAATAATAGATGGAAATAAAAATGAAGTAGAAGAAAAGTAAGAACCAAGATTCACATGAAGTGATTTTAGGCTGTTCCTTTTGTGAAAGTGTTTAGCTTCAAGTCTGGAGAGGGAATATGGGTGTACGTTTACTATATATAAAGTTAACATGTGAATTTACAGGTAGAACCCTGGTTTGAGTAACTGATCTGAAATTAGTAGTTCCCTGTAAATGACACATCTTTCAGGAAAAAAAGAGAAAGGTAAGGGCTCTATTGAATAAACTGTGGTTTTATTTGTGGTATAACTGATCAATCTTAGAAATAAGTATTTTTAATAAGAAATGAATGATCATTTCTTGCCAGAATTTGCTACCATAAGGTGATATGGATAATTTGGTTACAGGAACATTAACATTTAGTATGACTCTTTTTTACTGTTTTCTTGCAGTTAATAACTGCAGCTATTATGTTAATAACAAGTTGTTTGGTTTTTTTTATACTAGTCTTAAAGAGATCCATGTTCTGAATTTAAAAAATTAATTCATATAATTGATATATGCTGGGGCTTGGAGCTAAGAAGTAGTTTCAGAAGTACTTGGGCTATGACGTTCCTTATGTTTCCTTATTTGTGTGTGTACTTAGTAGTTAATTTAAAGATGTCCTAATGATCATTAAAAGAAAAACATTGAGCTGGGTGCAGTGGCTCACACCTGTAATCCCAGCACTTTGGGAGGCCGAGGCGGGCAGATTACGAGGTCAGGAGTTTGAGATCAGCCTGGCCAACATGGTGAAACCCAGTCTCTACTAAAAATACAAAAATTAACTGGGTGTGGTGGTGCGTGCCTGTAGTCCCATCTACTTGGGAGGCTGAGGCAGAAAAATCGCGTGAACCCAGGAGGCAGAGGTTGCAGTGAGCCAAGATTGTGCCACTGCACTCCAGCCTGGGCCACAGAGTGAGACTCTGTCTCAAAAAACAAAACAAAAAGCATTGTACCATAAAAAAAAAAGTTTCTTGCACTAAGCAAGGTTATCCCAATATCCTCTTAAATTTTCATTTAATTTTTGAAATATACATTTAGGTATTTGATCAATTGACATTTATATGATGTAGAAGAGTTTAACTTTCTTTCCATCCAGATGGAGACTCAATGGTGCCACCATCATTCAGTAACCACTTTTTCCACATAACTGAAATGCCATTTTTATCATCTCAACTCACAGAATCCTATTTAAGCAATACAATACAAGAACTCTAAAAGCACAAAAGTGTGAAATTTGACATTAAAGACACGTTAAGTGTCCACTCCCCAAGATGTATAAGACAAATCAAAGCAAATAATAAACTATGAAAAATATTTACAACATATATGACAGAGATCTCATTTGCTTAAGTTAACCCAAGGAGCTAACATCTAGCAATCAAAGTAATTCCACACCCAAGAGAAAAGGGGGCAAATGACTGGAATAAATATTTGAAAGAAAAAAGTACAAATGGTGGTTAAAAATTTTAAAAGACACTCAAATCAAGAAAAGCGAATTAAAATACACTACTCTTTACTCTCTCACAATGGCAAAAATCATAGTGGATAATACACTGTGATTGCCCATTTATGGGAAGAGGCATTATAACATTGCCAGCAATGCAAATCAGAACATCCTATCGGAAGGTCATTTGACAGCTCTGAATCAAAATTCAAGATGCATGTAACTTTGACCTAGAAAGTTATCCTCTAAATGTTCTCACATACACGCAATGGGAATGTACTATACACTGCTATGTTGTTTATGGTAGCAAAAGATTAGGAATATCCTGCTTTCTTTCCTCCCTCCCTTCCTCCTCCTCCTCCCTCCTTAAAAAAAAAAAAAAGAAAAAAGGAGGAATATCCTAAATATCTATTATTAGGAGAAAGGTAAATAATTAGTGGTATTGCCATCAAATGGAATATCAAGGAGCCATTTTTGTAAAGGAGATGGGTCACCGTTTTAAACACTGGATAATTTTATTCCTCACGTGGTATTTGGCAATGATGAGATATTTTGGTTGCCAAAACTGGAGGAGGGAGCGGTACTGGCATCTAGTAGAAAGAGTCCAGGAATGCTGCTACACATACAACGCACAGGAAAGCAACCCATGACAAATAATGACCTCAACCAAAACGTCAATAGCGTCACACTGAGAAACCCTGGTGTAGAGTTAACACAAGTGAAAAGATCATTTAAAAAAAGGATCAGAAAGACCAGGATGTACTGTAACTTGTTAAGGAGAGAAAGAGAAAGAGAGAGAGCACATGCAGGAAAGAACAAGTGACTGTGCATAAGTAGAGAAAGAGATTCATGAGTTCAAGACCAGGCTGGGCAACATGGCAGAACTCCATCTCTACAAAAAATACAAAAATTGGCTGGGCATGGTGGCATGCACCTGTAGTCCCAGCTACTTGGGAGGCTAAGGTGCGAGGATTGTTTAGTCTGGGAGGCGGAGGTTGCAGTGAGCTGAAGTTGTGCCACTGCACTTCAGCTTGGGTGATAGAGCCAGATCCTGCATCAAAAAACAAAAACCACAAAGAACTTTTTTTTGTTGAACAAAGCTTTTGTTTGAAATTTTTTTTTTTTACCATGTACATGCATTGCTTTTAAAATGTCCAATTCAATGTGTTAATGTTCTATTCAGAGTATCTTTAATATTTTGATATTTATATTCTTAAGGGAAACTGGTCTATACTTTTCTTTCTTTCTCTTTTTTATTTTTTTTTGGGGGGGGACAGAGTCTTACTCTGTCACTCAGGCTCGAGTGCAGTGGTGCAATCTCAGCTCACTGCAAACTCCGCCTCACAGGTTGAAGCAATTCTCCTGTCTCAGCCTCCCGAGTAGCTGGGATTATAGGCATGCACCACCATGCCTGGCTAATTTTTGTATTTTTAGTAGAGACTGGGTTTCTCCATGTTGGCCAGGCTCGTCACAAACTCCTGACCTCACGTGATCTTCCTGCCTCGGCCTCCCAAAGTGCGAGATTACAGGCTTGAGCCACTGCGCCTGGCCTAATTTTCTTTTTTTTAGTATCTTCCTCAAATTTCAGGTTAAGTGGCTTCCCAAAATGAACTGGGTGCCTTTTCATCTTTACAGCCTGGAAAATTGGAACACAGAAATTATCTGGTCTTTACATTTAGTGAAAGCAGTAATTATAAAGGATTTCAGAGGGCAAGTTTAAGTCTCAGTAACTTTTAGTCAAAACCTGACTTCCGGGTATAAACTCCATAAACACTGGTACTACAGAGCAAGCAGATACAGAGAAAGTTGTTCATGAGGTACAGTTTACAATAGTAAAAAGAAATTAAAATCTTAAATATCTATAAATAAATAGTTGCATGATATTAATATATCCATACTATGAAATAAAAATTAAAAACATCTTTATATATTGACAAGGAATACCACCCAGAAAGTAATCAGGTGCAAAAAGCAAGATGGGTATGGGAGTATGATGCCATTTGTGTAAAAGCATTAAAAAAATACATATGTATATGTTTTTAGCTCATTAAATTGACATAAATGCATCTACCTGCCCATTTAACCCAACTGTTAAGACTGGGCATCACTGACGAGGAACATGGTACAAGAGGGAAAAGGAATGGAATCCTTTGGGCTACTGTTTTTTTCTATGCACATTAAAACATTATGCACAAACTTATTATCATAAATATGAATGATGAAAAAGACCAAGGAATCTAGAAGTGAAGAAAGAGGAAAAAGCAAGATGAATCTATGTATTTAAACAATCTTCTGTGAGAAGGAAATGAAGAAAAGATGAGGTACAGTTCTCAGAAGAACAAGTAGAGAGCATGGTGGCTCACGCCTGTAATCCCAGTACTTTGGGAAGCTGAGGTGGGCAGAGGCACCTAAGGTCAGGAGATCGAGGCCAACATGGTGAAACCCTGTCTCCACTAAAAATACAAAAATTAGCTGGGCGTGGTGGCAGGCACCTGCAATCCCAGCTACTCGGAAGGCTGAGGCAAGAGAATCACTGGAACCCGGAAGGTGGAGACTGCAATGAGCTGAGATCACACCCCTGCACTCCAGCCTAGGTGATAGAGTGTGACTCTTGCCTCCAAAAAAAAAAAAAAAAAAAAGAAAAAAGAAAAGGAAAAAAAAAAGGACAAGAAGTAGAGAGAGGAACTGTTTTTCCTCTCTCCTGGTGAGGGGAAGGATTAGAGAAACCAGAGGCTGAGAACAAGTTTAATAGAAAACAGCCAGAGAAGAGGGGATAATTGGTATTTTCAAGTCTACTATAGAGATTCCAAACCTTGCCTCAATTTCACTGGAAACAAAGTATGGGTAAATTAGGCACTCACCTGGGACATGGCCATCCTGTTCTGCTCTGGACAAAGGACGGAGATCTATAAAGGCAAAATTAGGAGAGTACACTAGGTAGGTGTTAGACCATCATTACCGTCCTAATAATAATTACCCTCATATCCTGGGGAGAATGATCTAAAAACATGACCTGGTAGCTCCAGCCTGTTTCCATGACACTCTACTAAGATCATGTGGGTTTTACACATGAAATTTTGTTTCCCTTACTGGACAATGTATGACTTGTATCTAAAGACATCTACTTTAGAAACCAGTAACAATGTAACATCTCCTTTATCTTAAAAGTTCTATTCCTAGATATTTGTCATAATGAAACAATCCTAAATGTGGAAAAGCTGAAAGAATGTTAACTGTAGTCATTTCTACCATTAAAATATTAATAAGTGGGCCAGGTGCACTGGCTCACGCTTATAATCCGAGCACTTTGGGAGGCCGACGTGGGCAGATCACTGGAGCCCAGGAGTTCGAGACCAGCCCGGACAACGTGGCAAAACCCTATCTCTACAAAAATTAGCCAGGCATGGTGGCATGCACCTGTAGTCTCTGCTACTCTGAAGGCTGGGTGGAAGGATCACTTGAGCCCAGGAAGTCAAGGTTGCAGTGAGCCAACATGGCGCCAATGCACTCCAGCCTGGGTAACAGAGGGAATCCCTGTCTAAAGAAAAACCAACCAACCAAACAAACAAAAAATTGGAAGCAACTAAATGTCCAGCAAAGAGGACACAGTTAAAAAATATGACACATGCAAAAGCAGGTATACTGAACAGGCTTTAAAAATGCCATGGAATTTGTTTTTAGTTCCTAATGTGTTTAAAAGCAGGTTCCAAGAAAGCAAGCAAAGTACAATCTCGTTTTTGATAATCAATAGGCACATATATGATGTCTTGGAGGATTTATTAAAATGCTGATATTGGTTACTTTTGAGTGGTGATTTCAATTTTCTTTTATTTGCATTTTCTCAATTTTTGACAAAGAATATTACTAGTAAAACAAAAATTAAAAATTATTAAAAATTACCTCTTATCAAATCGATTCCTAGAGGTGAAAAGACCCCCTGCAAGTGTGTATGAGTAGGATCTCTGGATGTGGTTTGGAGGAAGAGCCCAACCAGGGCTCAGAGGGCTGCTAGGGAGGAGCGGTGTGGGGGTGGGTGGGTAGCAGCCCAGCAGCCTCAGTTCTGTGAGGCGCTGAAAACCACTGTGCCTGCTCCCCTGCATCCGCCTCTCTAACCAGCCACCTACCCTGTTCCCACCCCACCACTTCCTCCTTTCTCATAATCTGCGTTTTGATTGCCAGGCTCCTCCTTCTTTGGCAGTTTTTCAAAGAAAGTTTCAGCAAGGAGCTTCTGTGCAGAGTAACCGTTTCATACTGCAGCAATCACTGTGACAGCATCAGGACAACAGGGTTCAGCTCTGCGTAGGTTAACAGGTCATGTCTTCAGATCCAGTTTCATTAAGCATCAAAATAAGGCAGCGGAGCTGGATGACAGCATACCTAGAGACTACTCTCTAATTCTATAAATTAAAAATATAATTTATTTCTTGCACTTTGGTCAGG
>CAUYLG010020093.1:0-44416 GCA_963573385.1 Cacajao melanocephalus | reverse complement strand
ATTCAGTTACACCTATCAAACATAGATTAGGTCTTTTCACATAATACCATATTTCTTGTAGGCTTTGTTCATTTCTTTTTACTCTTTTTTCTCTAATCTTGCCTTCTCGTTTCATTTCATTGAGTTGATCTTCGACCTCTGATGTCCTTTCTTCTACTTGGTCAATTTGGCTATTGAAACTTGTGTATGCTTCGCAAAGTTCTAGTATTGTATTTTTCACCTCCGTCAGTTCATTTATATTCCTCTCTTAAGATGTTTATTCTTGTTAGCAATTCTTCAAACCTTTTTTCAAGGTTCCTACTTTCTTTGCATTGGGTTAGAACATGTTCTTTTAGCTCAGAGAAGTTTCTTAATACCCACCTTCTATAGTGTGTTTCTGTAAATTCATCACACTTATTCTCCATCAAGCCTTGTTCCCTTGCTGGTGAGGGATTGCGATCCCTTGCAGTAGGAGAGGCGTTCTGGTTTTGGGTGTTCTCATCCTTTTTGAACTGTTTTCTTCCCATCTTTATGGATTTATTTACCTGTGGTCTTTGTAGTTGGTGACTTTCAGCTGGATTCTCTGAGTGGACATTCCATTTGTTGATGATGAAGTTATTTCTTTCTGTTTCTTAGTTTTCCTTATAATAATGAGGCCCCTCTGCTGTAGGACTGTTGGAGGTCCCCTCAAGACCCTGATTGCGTGGGGATCACTTGCAGTGGCTGCATAACAGTAAGGGTTGCTGTCTGTTTCTTCTTCTGCTATCTTTGTCCCAGAAGAATATCCCCCAGATGTCCATCTGAGCTGTCCTTTACGAGGTGACTCTTTGGATATACGGGGGTCAGGGAGCTGCTTGAGGAGACAGTCTGTCCTTTATAGGAGCTCAAGCACTGAGCTGTGAGCTCCGTTCTTCTTTTGATAGCTGGTGGGCAGGTATGTTTAAGTCTGCTGCAGCAGAACTAAAAACCGCCTTTTTTTCCACAGGTGTTCTGTACCTGGAAGTTAGGGCTTTATTTATAAGTTTCTGTCATGCTGCTGCCTTTTTTCACGGTTGCCCTGTCCAGTGAGGACGTAGCCTAGTCACAGTCTGCCAGCAGAGGCGTTGCTGAGCTGTCATGGGCTCTGCCCCAGCTGCTGTGTGAACTTCCTTGCAGTTTTGTTTATAGGGGTATAGTAAGAACTGCCTCGGTAATGGAGGTCTGCCTCTGTAATGGCAGTGGTGGACTGCCTTGGTAATGGCGGACGTCCTTCCTCCACAGAGCTGTACTTTCCCGCGTCCAGCTATGCATGCTTTGAAACTCTCAATTTAGAGGGTTTCAGATTGCTGGTCTTTGTTGGGGTGGGACCGGCCACGCCAGATTACCTGGTTCCCTGTTCCAGTCCTCATTTTTTTTCAGTTGAATGGGCGACTCTCCCAGGCGTTCCAGTCACCAGTTGAAATGGTCCCTGGATTTGTGTGAGTTTTTGTGTGGAGACCTGCTGTACTCTAGAGACCTGCTGCGCCAGCTGAAACAACCATGCTGGAGACTTGTGGTACTTTTCCACCAGGGAATCCCCTGGCCTGGTTCAGCTTTGGTGACAGAGGTGAAACCTTGTCTAAAAAAAAAAGGGAATAAATAAATGAATAAAATAAAACAGGCTTGGTTCCCTGTTTCAGTCCCCTTTTTTAGCAGTTGAACAGGCGACTCTGTCACCCAGGCGTTCTAGTCAACAATTGAAAAGGCGCCCAGATTTGTGTGAGTTTTTGTACAGAGACCTGCTGTGCTGGCTGAAACAACCGCGCTGGAGACCCATGGCCCTTTTATGCTCAGGAATCTCCTGGTCTGTGTGCAATAAAAATTTAGAAATGTGGGAGCTGCAAATCCAGAGCTGTTCTTATTTGTCCATCTTGGATCCCCTTACCACCCAGTTTTGCTTTTATTATTTTTTATTTAAAAATACGTATTTATAATTATAAAAGGTAATTAAAAAAAGATCCCATATACCCATCAGTTTTTTTCAAAGGTAACATCTAGGAAATTGCAATTGATACAGTCCAATTTTTTTTTAAGTGTGTTATTTCCAATGTCTGCCATTGTTTTGAGCTCATATAAAAAAAACTTTTGCCTGCATTTATTTTAGGTTCATTGGTTGGGGCCTTGCATTTGGACTGATAGAAAAATTAGCAACAGAAAAATAAGCAGAAATTTATTAGTATGTGCATTTTCACATTATACACTGCAGAACTTTGTGATGTCAACCTAAGTAATCAAAAGGGTCAGCATAATGTTTAAGGAGAATTTATTCAACTGCAAAGTTACGGTCCCTGCCACCACAGATTCCAAAGAAAGTTTTACAAAGTGTTGAACTTTGGGGTTGCTTATACAGACAAAACTTTTTATGTAAGGCTTACTGCATAGTTTCAAAAAAGCTGATTTGTTGAGGTAGTCTTTCAGGAAAGGTATATTTAACATTTGATGCTAAAGATGTAACTTAATGGAGTCTTGGGCACTATCCAATCTGAGTTAGGCCATCTTTTAAAAGAGATTATCTCTAACAAACATCAGTGACTGGAAGGAGAAATGTCTGGTGTCTCCTAGTTATTTACTGAAAAAGATCAGTGAGCTGGAGCTATTATCTAAGAAACTACAAGAAGCAGAATTGCAAACATTCTATGTGACTCAGTTTTCAGGGTTTTAGTTCCTCCTTGGCACCATAAATTTAGGGGTTCCTGAAGTTTTATTTTCTTTTTGGGAATAACCCAGAGGAGTGATTAGAATATGGGCTGCTGTGGGATATAAGCAAAAGAACAGTAAATTTATAGAGAAGTGACAAGACAAAGGGAAGGGACTTGGAGTTTCTAAAGGAGGCAAATTGTGTAAAGGTAAATATTTGGAAGAAGTTACGTAGATTACTCCTGTGCTGCCTTTAAGCCTATATGAGTATAAAATTGTCTTCAGAAATTAGGAATTCCCATGTCCTCTCAGGTAGAAAGGAGAATAGGAAGTTATATTTTGCCTGTTTCCTCTGATTTGCCTGTGGCAGAAAGTAATCTTTATGTCAGAACAGCATATTTTAGGGTGGCATACTCTGAACCCCTTCATATATTATTATCTCTCATTAATTTCAATGAAGTGTTTACTGTTAAGAGCATATTTGTATTATGCATAATTTACCAGTTTCAGAATATGTTTCAAGCAGTAAGTGTTAAAAAATGAAGTTAAGGTGGCCACGCCTGTAAAGCCAGCCAGCACGTTGGGAAGCCAAGGCGGGCGGGTCAGAAGCTCAAGACCAGCCTGGCCAACATAGTGAAATCCTGTCTCTACTAAAAGTAAAAAAAATTAGCTGGGCATGGTGGTGGGTGCCTGTAATCTCAGCTACTTGGAAGGCTGAGGCAGTAGAATCACTTGAACCTGGGAGATGGAGGTTGCAGTGTGGTGAGATCAAGCCACTGTACTCTAGCCTGGATGACAAGAGTGAGACTGCATCTCAAAAACAAACAAAACCAAGTTAAATAATAACTTCATAAGTTAAAGGAAGCCTCAATACTTTGTAGGTTTTGTCTTTTTTGTTTGGTTGTTATTGTGGGAAGATACACATAACATGTAATTTATCGTTTTAACCATTTTAATGTACATTTCAGTGGCATTATTTACAATGAAGTGTAAACCATTACCACTCTTCATTTTCAGAACTTTGCATTTATCTCATACAAATATTTTCTACCCATAAATCAATAGTTTGCCATTCTCCTTTCCTCCAAAGACCTGGGAGTTCCTTTATTCTACCTCTGACTCTAAATGGAACTCTTCTGGGTGTCTCATATAAATGTATTTGTACAATTTTGTCCTTTAATATCTGGCTTATTTCACTTGGCATATTTCAGATATTCATCAATGTGTGACATGTATCAGACTTCCTTTTTTTTTTTAGACAAGGTCTCACTCTGTCACCAAAGCTGAAGCACATTGGTGTGATCTGAGCCCACTGCAACATCATACAGCTTGGCAGAAACCTCCCATTGTTTTGGGCTTAATATGGCTGAATAATA
Organism: Cacajao melanocephalus; assembly: GCA_963573385.1. Classification (NCBI taxonomy): domain Eukaryota; kingdom Metazoa; phylum Chordata; class Mammalia; order Primates; family Pitheciidae; genus Cacajao; species Cacajao melanocephalus. Next base: position 40,406 of record CAUYLG010020093.1, on the reverse strand, counting down.
TTCTATTCTGTATAAACCACGTTTTCTTATTCCTTTAATCTCTGGTTAATATCTGCGTTATTCCACTTCGACTCCTGTGATAATGCTGCCTTGAACATTGATTCATACGGAGTTTGAGTCCCTGTTTTCAGTGTCTGAAGTTCAATGTCTTCATCTCTTTGCCAGTAAATGAAAAGAAAAAAACTTCATTTGTGTTTGTTTGCTTCATAATAGCTATCCTAATGGGAGTGAATTGGTATCACATTATGGTTTTGATTTGCGTTGCTTGATAACTAGTAATTTTGAGCATCTTTTCATGTATTTATTGGCCATTGTATTCTCTGAGATGTCTATTCCAGTTGTTTGCCTATTTTGAGTTGTTGAGTCTTTTTATAACTTATTTTGTATTCTGTATTTTTATTACTTATCAGGTTTATAATATGAAAATATTTTCTCTTTTCAGTATATTGATTGTGATTCATGAATGTACAAAGTTTTTAATTTTGATGAAGCAAAGTAAACCTCCTTGTTACGTGTGTCTCTGGTGTCATGTCCAGAAAAATCACTGCCAAATTCAACGTCATAAACATTCTTCCTGTATATTATTGTTCTAAGACTTTTATAGTTTTATCTGTTAAGTTTGTGTGTCTCATTCATTTTAAGCTAACTTTTATATATGACATGACAGAGGCCCAACTTTAATCTTTTTATACAGATACTTTTTCAAACACCATTTGCTGAAAAGGCTAGCTTAATATTGTAACACAAATGCCAGGTGTATGTCTAGTAGCTACAGTGATCACTCTCATTATGCTGTTTGTACTCATTCTTTGATTGTAATATCATGTAGCAGACATTAATTTGTTTTGTTAACTGACAGTTCTCAAATTGACTAGGCAAAGTCAGGCTCTCAGTGATTCCCACATTGATTTTTAATTTTTAAGCATGGTTTAATACAATTTATTTTTACAAAGAACATATGTTTTGACTCTGTGTATTACTTGTCATTTTAACATTAAATGTCAGTATCTTTAGTACAATTTTGACATTTACATTGCAGATAATGATTTTTTTTTAGTTGACTTTTAACGTAGATTGTTCTTTATTGTTATTATAGTTGATTATTCTTGAAAATTCGTGGAGACTGTATATTACTTGTCATTTTAACATTAAATGTCAATATCTTTAGCACAATTTTAATATTTACATTGTAGATAATGATTTTTTCCTAGTTGACTTTTAATATAGCTTGTTCTTTATTGTTATTATGGTTGATTGTTCTTGAAAATTAGTGGAGACTCTGAAAATTGAATGTTTATGGGGCTAGTTTGTAGAATGTTTGGAAGAGTTATATGCATTTTTTGATTTAAAACAATTCTTGTGCCATTTACCTTTTCAGTAGTTCATAATTTATAGACATCAGATTACTGTTTGTTTTTAGTAATTATTCATTCCATAAGTAGAGAATTGGAAGTTGGTTTGCACTCTGCACAGGCTTAGATGATATATTTAGAGTAGAACTGTAAATGTTTTAATGTTTTGTAAATGATTATAGATATTTTATACACACAATTTAGATAATTGTAATGCTTAGCATCTTGTTTTACGTATGTTTAAAAGCATGCTGCTTTCAGTGCTTGAGGTCCAGTTTCTTCACCTCTTTTGTCAAAAACTGAAAAAATAATTTATTGGCAAAGAATAACTATTTTACATGTGAATTTGAAAATGGGTACTTGATGTGTATGTGTAGGTTGTAATACAGGTTTTCAATGTTTTGAAGTATAGTGACATTGAAGAATCAGTGAAAGCAGGTATGTTTTATTCTTTATGCTAATTCTCATATTATCTAATTTGATTTCTAAAGTTCAGTTCTCATCTTATAAGAAATAATCCTCTAAAAATATAATTAGATTTTCCACATTTTTAAACAATGAATTGAAGTACATGTCTCATCTTATACCTTAATATTTTGCTTACTGGAAGACTCAAATATATGAAGTTTTAAAATATAATAAAAATATAAATATAGTTGGTAAAGTTAATTCTTTCATATGGCCTCCGTCCTTAACTATCACAGGGGAATAACTTGATAACATATTTCAACAATAAATTTGTAATTATAGTGATTTTATTTGGTTGAGTGTAGTGCATTCGTATATAGCATAGCGTTATTTTATGATAGACATTGAAAGCCTAAAATAGAAAACTTCATTTTATGCAACTGTAAATTTAATATTTTTACTTCTATCTTCCGGCATTAATATTTTTACTTTTCTCTTCCAGCATTTTCAGTTAGCATTGATTGACTGTAATCCATGTACTTTGTCCAGTGCTGAAAGTAAGTATTCTTAAATAAAATACTTTTGACCAAAGAATATTGATAGGACATTTGAAATCATGTCTTCGAATACACTTTTGTCTACTGATGTACTTTGTTTACTTAATTCTTGAGAAATGAGAAGGCATGTGCCTGTTTCAGAGAGTTTAAGTTACTGGAGTTTAGTTGATTTGGGTACTATTTTTCTTTCCGAAAGATAATTCAGTATAATAATACTGAATTTGATAACTGTAGAAATGACTGATATTTCACAGAGCACTGACAAATAATGATTACCTACTTAAGACCAGGTAGTTTTTCTTCCTTTGTAGTCTCAATGTTTTTAAATTAAAAATTACTTCACCTTTTAATATCTCAGGATTTCCACACACAATGAGCCTGTTTTTTGAAACTGTTCTGTATGCTTGTGGTGTTGCAAAAGTAATAAGTTTTCAAAGCCAATTTTAAACAGAACCTGAATGAAAAGATTCAGGTTCTGTTATGAGTAAGTTAAAAATGTGTAATTTAAAAAATAAATACTGTTTTTTGAACTGTTAAAGATGAATGACTACAGTTAATACTTTAGGGAAAAAATCAGATGTGAAAAGAATATGAAAGTTTACATTAGGTGATCTTACTTTGTAATAAAAATGTTTGAATATTAAAGACATGTCCGTTTTTTATCCATTTCAGTCTATAATTGAAAGATGCCATATTGAGCACACCTAGTTGTATAGTTAGTCTTCCTTTTAATGTATAGATAAGAATGAAATGTGAACTGGGCACAGTGGCACCACTTTGGGAAGCCAAGGTGAGTGGATCACCTGAGGTCAGGAGTTTGAGAGCAGCTTGGCCAACGTGGTGAAACCTCATCTACTAACAATACAAAAATTATCCAGGCACTGTGGTCCATGCTTGTAATCCAAGCTACACTGGAGGCTGAGGTAGGAGAATCATTTGAACCCAGGAGGTGGAGGTTGCAGTGAGATGAGATTGTGCCACTGCCCTCCTGGGGGAAAAAACAAGACTATATCTTTAAAAAAAAAAAAAGGATGAAACATGGAGGTACTTAAACTACAAAATATGATACTGTACTTTATGGGATGGTGAGGTCAGAGACTTGGGACTCCTGCTTAAATTTGTTAATTAAATTTGTTAATTTAAATTATAAGTTCAGATAGTATTAGGTTGCTACTTACCACTAATTTTTTGTATTATTTTTATTTGGTGGGTACATGGGGGTATGACACATAGTCTTTGGTTTTCTCTTTGCTTTTTTTGTTGTTTTTTGTTTTTGTTTTTGTTTTTGTTTTTGCCCTTTGAGGCAGGGTCTCACTCTGTTGCCCTGGCTGAGTGCATTTGGTGCAGCCATGGCTCACTGCAGCCTCTGTCTCCCAGGCTCAAGTGATCCTCCCATTTCACCCTCCTAAGTAGCTGGAACTGTAGTTGGATGCAGTGCCTGGCTAATATTTTTATTTTTTATAGAGAAGGGGGTTTGCCATGTTTCTCAGGCTGTTCTTGAAATTTTGGCCTTAGGGCCTCCCAAAGTACTGGGACTACAGTCAGGAGCCACTGCACCTGGTGCTTTTTTACTTTTCTTAACTTACCATCCAGTTTCTCTCCAGCAATTCAGAGACATGGTATTTTGATTACCCAGGTTTTAGTGGTAAGAAAAGCTCTGTTTGAAAAGGGGAGGGAAGATGAAGAAAACCTCTCAACCTGTGTAAACTGCAGTTGTTGATTGTGTATGTGTATGATTTTTTCTTTCATTGCTTTTGTTTTTGGGGGGAGAGGTTTTTATCTTGAAATTAAACTTTTTCTGTAAGTTTTTCTTCTCCTTTATGGCTGATTACTTAACATTTTTTGTTTTTCTCCTTTTACAGACATTTAATTTCTTTGATTTTAGTTGATTACAGAGTTTTGGAGTAATTTTTCTATTATGAAAAGGAATTTATGTTATCTAATGTGTTCATCTCCAATGTTAGATACGGGGAATTTACTGAAAAGCTGTAGAACATATTTTATAGAGGCTGCTTTCTAGATATTTACCCAAGTTCACTAAATCAGAATCTTAAAGAATTGAGCGAGGAATTGGTAATTGTTTCATCCATCCCAGGTATAATTTATCTTTAGGATGGTGACAGAAATGAGTAAGGAGAAGCAAGAGGGAAGACTCAGAAGGGAGGAGAGACAAAACGATGTCAGAAATTCATAATTGCTGTGGAACTTTTGTTTGAAAATATAAATATTGTTTATAATTTTGATAGGTTTTAAAAGATATATCCTATAACAGAATGAGAAAAGATATTTATCATGGATGAATGAAAACTATAAAATTTAAATAATTGGACTTGTAATTATCCATTGTGATTTTGTTGTGTGCTCTAGTGATGGGGAATTGGGCATCAAGAGGGACTTCAAAAAGAAGCCAAACATTTTGTCTTTATTTGAGTCTTCAAATATATTATTTATTTATTTATTTTGCTATCTTGCTTGCATTTTGATATCTTGCTTTTTGCTATCTTGCTTGCATTTTGATATCTTGCTTTTTAGGTAGTTTGACCATTTTTGTTTTTCATTAAAAAACAATGATCTAATTCTGGAAAATTGAAAGAAAACTAATTTTCCCTGTATTGTTACAAGTATTTGATCTATAACTTAAAAGTAGTTAACAAAAGATTGAATATAAAGAAAAAGTGTATGCATTGAAAAACATTCCTTGATTACATAGTTAATATTATGTTTTTAAGGTAAAATTTTGAATACCTTGTGTTGAGACATGTAAACTTATTGTGTTTAATATTCTGATTAAGAACTTTTATGAAGTATACTTACCTGTTACAGATTTTAATGATTATTGCAATTATAAATAAATTCATTACAGTATTACTTAATTTTTCATATTGTTTTTCTTCAAATACTTATGATCTTTGTTAGGTTTAACTGCCTACTTTAAACTTAAAACAAAAGTTGCACTCATTGTCAAGTGTATATTCTATAGTTTAAGCATTTTCATATGTCTGACATTTTATATTATCCCTACTTTTTAAAACCTTTATTACATTAAATTACACTGTATTGTAACTGATCTTTTCCTGTGATCCATTGCAGTTCAATTTCATATTGCCCATTTGTATGAAACCCAGGTAAGTGTTTTAACTTAAGAACAAGAATAAAACAGTCACCTGTGCTTTAGATGAAGTGAAATGTACTTCAAAGTATCAGACTTTAAATGAAATAAATGTATTAGACAATTTGAGCTCTGGGTATTATACTCCTGGATATATTTTGTGTTTTACTCTAATTAAATATGTTTAAAATTTTTTTTAATGATCAAATTGTTAAAGACAAATAAAAGAATTGGAGATTTTTATCTAATATATATGTGTATAGCAGTTTCTGTACTACCTTAAGCTCTGTATTTTAATTTATTTTCTAAAAATAATACTTGCTATGTATGCAGTGCTTTGATTTAATATAATTTGCCTCTATGCCTGTATTTAAGAAACTTTCAGCTAACTCTGTAATGTCTAGTTTTCTTTTAAAATATTAATGAATGATTGTAATAGTCATTGTTATGGAAGTTTTCTGTTTTCCTTTAAGATTGAGGTTTTAAACATCAAACCATTAGAAATAATAGTTACCACTACTTCAGGGCTGTTTTGTTTTTAAAGGTATTTCAACTTAATTTTTGAATATTTTACTTTATATAGTAGATTTAGTTTTATCATGGTATTAAAGTGATAGTAACACAGGGATTTACAGTTTGTGGTAGAGTTGGTAGACTTACAAAAATTGGTAGTGATTCATTCTTCTGAGTAGCTGAACATTTTGAATTTCAATCGTGAAATAGAGATTTAATAACCATGTTGGGCATGGTGACTCATGTCTTAATTCCAGCATTTTAAGAGTATGATGCAGGAGTATCTCTTGAGTCCATGTGTTTGAGACCTGCCTGGGTAATACAGTGAAACTCGTCTTTACAATTAATACTTAGCCAGGTATAGTGGCCTCTGCCTATAGTTCAAGCTAGCTTTGAGGGGCTAAAGCCGGAGGTTTGCTTGAAGAGTCAGAGGTTGCATTGTGCTGTGATACTGTGCTCCCTCCTGTATATGTCAGAGTGAGACCCTGTCTTAAGGAAAAAAACAAAGAGAATTTCTTGGGGTGGGGAGAAGCTTATTATACATATATATAATTTTTGAGGTTTAACCTTATGTTTCTAGTACAAGTAGAAATAGTAATGCAGAGAAGTAGATTTGATGTGAGATTTATATCTAAGACAGGAAAGATGTTGATATTTTCTATTTTTCATATTACTATGGGGTCCAATCAGATATAGAACATTTAAGCAGCTTGTAGTTTAACTCAGCTGTGGAGGAGCTTCATGGGAAGTTTTTCAGAATTATCTTCATGTTTCTCTACCTCACATATCCTTGTGCTCCATAAGACACACACAGTGGCCTTATATTTACTGAATTAAAGTTACTAAACTTTCAGGTGGGGATATTCTAATCTAGAGGTTGACTTGGTTTTACAGAATTCATTTTGACCTATTTATACTGAAAGTGGCAATTTTATAAGTTTTTGCAGTCATACCTTAGCGATGACCTTGAGCAGTAGAATATGAATAAATACCACATGCTTAGCATTCCAGTAATGGAACACTGGGCATAAACAGGTTAAGAATTGCCCATCTTTTTACGTGAGTGTCATGAATAAAAATTCCTAACCTGCCATTCCAAGTTTTGGGTATGTATTTTTTCCATTTATTATGTTTTTGTCCTTTTAAAAAACTTTGTCTTCCAATAAGGGAAAAGTAATTTTATTATTTTATTTTTCAAGAGATCAGGTCTCCCTTGTTGCTCAGGCTGGAGTGCACTGGTGGGGGGATGATTGTAGTTTACTGCAGTCTTGAACTTTTGGGCTCAAGCTGTGCTCCCTCTTCAGCTTCTCAAGTAAGTAGGACTATAGAAGCGTGCCACTATTCCTAGCCAATTTATTTTAATTTTTATTAGAGATATGGTCTTGCTGAGTTTTTAAACATTGTCTCAAAACACCTGGTCTGAATTGATCCTCCTGTGTCAGCCTCCCATAGTACTGGGATTATAGGTGTGAGCCACTGTGCTTGGCCCCAATTAGGTAATCTTTTATGACACTAATAAATGAGAAGAGCGAAACAATTTGTGATGCTAACATTAAATTTGCCTTATGTATTAGTCTGTTCGCATGCTGCTAATAAAGACATGCCCAAGACTGGATAATTTATAAAGGAAAGAGGTTTAATTGACTGGGAATTCAGTATGGCTTGTCAAGCCTCAAGAAACTTAAAATCATGGTCCAAGGGGAAGCAGCACATCCTTCTTATACATGATGACAAGAATGAGAAGAGCTGAACAAAGGGGTAAAAATCTCTTATAAAGCCATCTCATGTTGTGAGAACTCACTCGATATCCTGAAAATAGCATGAGGGTAACTGCTCCCGTGATTAAATTATTAATACCTCCCACTGGTCTCTCCCATGGTACATGGAAATTATGAGAACCACAATTCAAGGTGAGATTTTGTTGGGAACACATATTACCTGATATGGAGAAAGTAATTTTAAATGTCTTCTACCTGTTAATATTATTTGTACAGTTCAAGATGTTGAAATAATCTCAAATTTATTGAAATCTTTAAGGAAAGAAATGTATGAATTTTAAATAAAATATAATCTAATTTTAAAAGATTCTAATGTAAAAACTTTATAACTTCAGTTCTTACTGAAGAATTTTTATATTTGAATCTTTAGAAATTAGACTATATCTGTTATTTGTGTGGTTGATAGCAGTATGATAATGTGGGGACATGAAGTCTAAACTGAGTATAGTCTTCTCAGAAGGGGAAAAATGGATAGTGTGCTTTTGTATGGTAACTCCATGTCAGAGGATATATTCAGTGGAATTCTTTATCCAGTGATACCTTATTAATATAAGAATGTCCTCCTAATTTAAAAAATTCTGTTACAAGTATTTATCTAAGATACTATATAGACTGCAATGTAAAATGTAGTACTCTGTGGGTACATATATAGATTATTTTGGTTTTCCCTAATTTTTAACCAGTAAACGAAAGACTTTGTTAGCTGGATTTTCTCGTATCCTTTTATTATCTTCTGTCACCTGATACTTACATTTTCTAAAATTTGCTGAGTTTTCCTTTTTCTTAATCTAATCTTTCAATAGCCAATTAAATAGGTTTTGTAGCTTTTTGGATAACATATGGCTTACCCTTACTGTGTTGTTATGATGAATTACATTAATTGCTAAATCACTGTAAATTCTTAATAAAATGCCAGCAAAAATATTAACAAGAGATAAAAGTACTAAAAGATACTACCAGTTCAAATTCAGTTATACATTCAAAGACTAACATACCATGATCAAGAGGGAGAATTATCTTTAGGATGCAATGATCGTTCAAACATTGACAAACTAATCAATGTGATTTACTATATAAACATAATAAAAGACAAAGAGATGATTATATGATTATCTTGCTAGCTAGATAAAAAGCATTTGACAAAAACTCAAAATTTTCTCATGATAAAAATTCTCAATAAATTAGATAAGGAATGTATCTCATCATAATTAAGGCCATATAACCCAAACCTACACTTAACATTATACTCAACTGGGGAAAATGGAAAACTTTTTTATTACGATCAGGAACAAGACAAGGATGCTTACTTTTACCACTCCTGTTCAACGTGTAATAGAAGTCCTAGCCACAGGAGTTAGACATGATAAAGAAATAGAAAAATTCTTATTGAGAAGAAAAAGGAAAAAAATGCCTTGGTTTGCAGAATTCATGATCTTGTAGATTTTAAAAACCTTAATTAACACCTCCAGCAAAAATTATTAGACCTTCAAGAAGAAAACCCCAAATTATTAAAATTCCAGGATACAAAATTAATACACAAATATCATAGCATTTGTATATGTTAATAATGAGTAATCTGCAAAAGAAGTTGGAAGATTTGTAGCCTGAAATATGCTAAACATCAGTGAAGGAAATTGACATTGACAAAATAAATAGCAAGAGCTCCATGTTCATGGATTGGAAGAATCAGTGTTTATCATAATGAACATACTACATTAAGTGATGTGTAGACACTGTCCCCTCCGTTTGTATTTTGTGCAAATGCCATTGGAATTTACACAGAGATATAAATAACTGTTGTAAAAATTTTTGTGGTATCAAAAGACACCAAGAAGAGCTGAAAGAATATTGGGCAAGCTAAAGAAGACTGAGCTGTTGTTCATAAAGCAATAGTAATGAAAATGGTGAGATACTGACTGGTATGTAAAAAGACACATAGACCAATGGTACTTTATAGAAAGCCTGGATGAAAACTTCACATACATAGTGTCAGCTGATATTTGACAAAGTTTCCAAGAAAATGCTGTGGAAAAGGATAGTCTTTTCAGTAAGTTTTTTTGGGAAAACTGGACATTCACATTTATAATAATGGAATTATATTTTTATCTTACACCATACAAAAAAAGCAACTCAAAATAGATTGAGAACTTTATAAACGTAAGACTTCAAATTGTAGTGGAAGACAACAGCAGGGAAAGCTGCATGACGTTGATCTTAGCAGTGATTTTATTGGATATGGCAGTAAAGACGTGGATAATAAAAGCAAAAATAGGTGGATTGCATCAGATTGAAAAGCTTGTGTACAGCAAAGAAAGCAGTCAACAAAGTTAAAAACATCCTGGTAGTTTGGAAGATAGTATTTGCAAACCATAAATTCCAATAAGGGTTAATACCCCAAATATCTCCAAAACCCATGCTAGTCAGTAACCAAAAAGTAATCTAAAAATAAAAATGGGCAAAAGGATATGGATAGACATTTTTCCACAGAAAATATTCTAATGGTCAACAGGTAGATGACACATTGCTTAATAGAACTAATCAGGGAAATCTACCATGAAATATCACCACATAAGATAGCTTACTAGTCTGTTTTAAATACTGCTAATAAAGACATACCTGAGACTGGGTAATTAATTTAGGAAGGAAAGAGGTTTAATTGACTCACAGTTCTGCATGCCTGCAGAGGCCTCAGGAAACTTAGAATAATGATAAAAAGTCAGGGAAAGCAAGACACCTTCTTCACAAGGTAGCAGAAAGGATAATTGTCAAGGAGACGGGGAAGAGCTTCTGATAAAACCATTAAGCCTTGTGAGAACTCACTATCAAAAAGAACAGTGTGGAGGAAATCACCTCCAGGCATCTGGTCTCTCCCTTGACACATGAGTATTAGTGGGGATTACAATTTAACATGAGATTTGGGTGGGGGCACAAAGCCTAACAAGGTTAGCAGATGTTATAAAAAAGTTAAAAATTCTGGTGGGAGATGTAAATTGGTAAGGCCCTTATGAAAAGAGATGAAAGATACATAAAAAATGAAAAATATAACTACCATGTAACCAGCCATTCACTTCATATATTTTGGAAGGAAACAACATCAGCATCTATCTACACTTCGTAATAATTGCAGGATTATTTACAATAGCCAAGATGCAGAAACAAACTACATGGCCATTGGCAGATGAATAAACAAAACGGGGGAGGGTATATCTAGATATGTGCACGTTGGAATGTTACTGGATTTTTAATGCATGTTGTAAATGTTTAAAAGACACATATATAAAATAAGTTTCTACAAATGCTGTTTGCTTGTAACATATACAGTAACATCTCTAAACAAACCTACTTGGTTTTTTTATTTTTTTAGAAGATAAAATGGAGTATTGGTTTCCTTCTTGGTTTTTTTTTTTTTTTTAGAAGATAAAATGGAGCATTTCATCATCTGCTGTTAGTTTTTTGGTGTTATTTTTACGTATTTTTAACATATGTAAATGTCCTTAATCCTCCTTTTTTTAGTTTTCTATTTAGAAGTTGCGTAAATGAATCCAGAAGTTGAATACCTGAAAAGATTAAATGAATATTTCTCACAGTTGAAAGAGAGCAAAAATGTCAAAAGTAATGTTGGAGTAATTTGCTACAGGGTTACAGATGTGTTAGTAGCATATATTTTAGAACGATTACATAAGAATATAACAAGAAGTTTAGAAATGTAGAAGCTTTTTTCTAGCAGAATATAAATGATGAAATTTTATCCCAGAAGTAGGAAACTTTAATGCCTGAGTTGCTCCTCCAGAAATTTTTTCTTTTGTGAGTTTTATTCTTGTTGCCCAGGCTGGAGTGCAGTGGTGCAGTCTCAGCTCACTGCAACCTCTGCCACCCAGGTTCAAGTGATTCTCTTGCCTCAGCCTCCTGAGTATCTGGCATTACAGGCACCTGCCACCACACCTGGCTAATTTTTGTATTTTTAGTAGAGAAGAAGTTTCACCACATTGGGCAGGCTAGTCTCAAACTCCTAACCTCAGGTGATCACCCACCTCAGCTTCCCAAAATACTGCGATTACAGGCTTAGGCCAGCACAACTAGCCATAAATTAAAATTTAATATAAAAAACGTTAAAAAAAATCACGTGGATGATTTTTTCAGATTTAGAAACTAATTTTAACATCATGTTATTATGCATAATTTTAGATATATGTGTGCAGAATGTAAAGACAAGGTCTGTGAATTCTTTATCCCTCTGTCTATATTTATTTCCAAAGTAGCAACCAGCTTTGTTAATAGTTAATTTGAGTATTATTGTACCAAAATCTTTTAGTTGTTTAGGTAAATTCACATATGGATTTATATATATTTATTGTTTTTCTTTATTTTATTCAAATTGTATGTAGCCTGTGAGCATATGCTCTTAGACTCTTTTTTTGTTTGTTTTTATTTACTTAAGTCTTGGAAGTTACTATTAGTACAAGTAGGGCTGTATTGTATAATGTCAGTGATTTACTTTGACCAATTTAATTTGACCAATTTAATAATTGTGAATAATTAGAATTACTGTGAATAATTCTTCAGTTAAGGCATTTTAAACAAAATGAAATATTTATTTATTTGTTTATTTTTTGTTGGAGTCTTGCTCTGTCTTCTAGGCTGGAGGGCAGTGGCCTGATCTCAGCTTACTGCAACCTCCATCTCCCAGTGATTCTCCTGTCTCAGCCTCCCAAGTAGCTGGGATTATAGGCACCTGCACCATTCTCAGCTAAGTTTTGTATTTTTATATTTAGAAATTGCCTAAATGAATCCAGAAGTTGAATCCCTGAAAAAAAGATTAAGTGGGCATTTGCTCACAGGCTTTTGCCATGTTGGCCAGACTTGTTTTGAACTCCTGACCTCAAGTGATCTGCCCACTGTGGCCTCCCAAAGTGCTGGGACTACAGGCATGAAGCACTACTCTCAGCCTATGTTATTTCTTAAAGTAAATCATAATTTAGAGTTTGTTTTAGTACCAAAAATTCCAGGCAGTTTTTGTTTATATAGACAGACACAAAAATTCTATATAAAAGGTCAGCCAGATCCAGTTTTTATGTAAAAGACTATTATGTTAGGCATAGTCTTATTCTATGAATTTAAGTACAACTGAATATAAAGATAATATAACAAAATGTTTTGAATGGGATATAAATAAAAGAGACTCAGAAATTAATAACATAGAAATTTGTAAAAAAGTAGGCCTTAATTTTCTTCCCCCTGGTGAATAAAAGCACACAGAACATTCAAAAATTTCATCAAGAAAAAGAAGTTACATGTATATACAAAATAAGAACTGGCAGAGGTGAAATAATCATTTTTAGAGAAATTAAAGTATGTCACAAAAGACTGTTCTGGAGATCTCTATGTGGAACATAGCTTGAGATGCAGAAGAATTGACAGCCTTAGTGGCTCACACCTGTAATTCCTGTGCTTTGAGAGGCTAAGGTCAGAGGATCCCTTGTGGCCACGGATATGTGACCAGCTTAAGTAACATGGCAAGACTCTGTCTTTACAAACAGTTTTTTAAAAAAAATCTAGACACAGTGGCTCATTTCTGTAATTTCAGCACTTTGAAGGCAGAGAGAATTCCTTGAGGTTGAAAGTTCAAGACCAGACTAGGCAACACAGCAAAAAGTACAAAAATTACCCAGTTATATTGGTGTACACCTCTCTCCTAGATACTCAAGAGGCTGATGTGGAAATATTGTTTGACCCCAGGAGTTGGAGATTACAGTGAACTGTGATCATGCCCTGCAATCTTGAAGACCGAGCAAGACAAAAAAAAATTGGCCAATATTCTAGAGCAGTACATACTACAAATATTTCTCTTAATGTAAACTTTAATATCAGTTTATATCCATAAAATGTTATAACTTATCAGAATTGAGTCTTCTCATCTGGGAATACTTGTCTTTTTTTTCTTTGGTATTTTCATCGAGTTTTTGTTGTTATTTTCCTCATGTAAATCTTGTACATGTTTGCTAGATTTATACTTCATTTTGGAGTGTTATGTAAAGAGTATTGTTTTTAATTCCACCAGTTCATTGCTGGTATATAAGAAACAGTTGGCTGGGCACAGTGGCTCACGCCTGTAATCCTGGCACTTGGGAGGCCAAGGCAGGTGGATCACCTGAGGTCAGAAGTTTGAGACCAGCCTAGCCAACATGGTGAAATCCTCTTCTCTACTAAAAATAGAAAAAAATTCCAGGCATGAAGGTGCTTGTCTATAATCCCAGCTCCTCCAGAGGCTAACGCTGGAGAATCACCTGAACCTGGGATGCAGAGGTTGCAGTGAGCCGAAATTGTGCCATTGCACTCCAATCTGGGTAACGAGATCGAAACTCCATCTCAAAAAAAAAAAAAAAAAAGAAACTGTTTTCTGTCTTTGTTTTAGTCTTTAGACCCTGCAATTGTGAGTTAATTGCATTAGTTCCAAGAGGTTTTATTGGTCACTTCCTTCAGATTGTCTACACAGATTATATTGTCCATGGAGAGGGCAGTTTTATTTTTTCCTTCCCAATCTGTAAACTTTTCATTGTGTTTTCTTGTCTTATTGAATAAGCCAGGACTTTAAGTGCAATGTTTAAAGCAGTGGTGAGAGGAGACATTCTTACCTTGTAAGTGACGGATGGAAAGGTTTGAATGTCTCACTAGTTTTAGCTGTAGATTTTCTGTAGAAAGGATTTGTGAAGCTGAGAAGGTTTCCCTCTAATTCAAGTTTCATGAATTTTTTAAAAATTATTCATCAGTGAGTGTTGACTTCTGTCATATGCTTTCTCTGTATCTATTGATATCATCATTTATTATTATTAATATTCTTGACATATGATCTCACTCTGTCACCCAGGCTGGGGTGTAGTGGTGCAATCTGAGCTCACTGCAACCTCTGCCCTTCCACATCGGCCTCCAGAGTAGCTGTGTCACCACACCTGGCTAAGTTTTGTATTTTTCACAGAGTCGGGGTTTTACCATGTTACCCAGGTCTTGAACTCCTAAGCTCAAGCCATATGCCCACCTTACCCCCCCAAAGTTCTGGGATTGCAGTCATGATCCTTGTGCCCTGCTGTCATGTGATTTGTTTTTAAAGCCCTTTGATTTAATGGGTTACATTAATTGATTTTCAATTAAACTGTGTGCATGTCTGGGATAAATCCCACCTTGGTGCATTGTAAAATAGGTTGTGGTATTTCATTTGCTAATATATTACTGAGCATTTTTGCATCATATTTTAAAAAATTTTTTTAATCGTACTTTAGGTTATGGGGTACATGTGCAGATCATTGTTCAACACCCACCTGTGAGTGAGAACATGTGATGTTTGATTTTCTGTTCTTGGGTCAGTTTGCTTAGAATAATGGTTTCCAGATTCATCCACGTCCCTGCAAAGGACAAAAACCTGTCGTGTTTTTATGGCTGCATAGTACTCCATGGTGTCTGTGTGCCACATTTTCCTTGTCCAGCCTATCATCGATGGGCATTTGGGTTGGTTCCAGGTCTTTGCTATTGTAAACAGTGCCACAGTGAACATACGTGTTCATATGTCTTTAAAATAGGATGATTAATAATCCTTTGGATATATACTGAATAATGGGATTGCTGGGTCAAATTGAATTTCTATTTCTAGGTCCTTGAGGAGTTGCCGCACTGTCTTCCATTATGGCTGAACTGATTTACACTCCCACCAACAGTGTAAAAGTGTTCCTATTTATACACATTCTCTCCAGCTTCTGTTGTCTCCAGATTTTTTAATGATCGCCGTTCTAACTGGCGTGACATGGTATCTCAATGTGGTTTTGACCTGCATTTATCTAATGATCAGTGACGCTGAGCATTTTTTCATATGTTTGTTGGCTGCACAAATGTCTTCAGAGAAGCATTTTCTAAGTATTTACTATAGATCAGGCCTATCATAAGTGCGATTACGCCCTCCACCTTTTCTTCAAAGTAATATTTACAGATGCAAACATCTATTTATGTAATATTTTAAGTTTAAACAGATTTCTTTATTATAGAACTTCTTAGAGTCTTTCACATCTAATACATATAATAAAATATTTCCCAAATTTAATTTGACCATCACTGGATGTTTCATGGGGAAAATGTTTCATGGAATCTTCAGAATATTTAGACCAGTAATTCTCAAACTAAACTGCACATTAGAATCACTGGGAATCCATGCCAGAGCCCCTTCTAAGACCAATCAAATCTGAGTCTTTACAGGGTGAAGGCCCAAGAATACATATTTTTAAAAAGCTGCTAAATGGTGCTAATGTGCATCTAGGATGAGAATGCGTGGTCAGGTTTTTAATATCTATCCCTCCCACCAGACTGTAAGTCTCATGTAAGCAGGAATATTTTTTGTTCATTCCTGTATTCCCAGCACCTGGCATAGGGCGAACCCACCTATACAATGGGTACTCAGTTAATTAATGTATTTATTCATTAACAATTTAGTAACAGCTATTATATGTCAGACTGTTTTCTAGGCAGTGGGGATATAACCATAAACTGTCAAAAATCCCCATCTCTGTGGAGCTTACATTCTGTATAGTAATAATAATATATATTAAGTGATTCCTATATGCCAAGCCATGTTCTTATGACTTTATGTGCATTAATCAACTTAATTCTCACAGTGTATCTTTAGGTGGCATTATTGTCTCTAATTCATGGTTGAGAAAACTGAGATATAAGGAGGTTAAGAAAGTTGTCCAAGGTCCCATAGTAAGTACAGGCTGACCAGGGAGTTGAACCCATGCAATGTTACTCTACGGCCCATGCAGTAACCACCAGCAAATCCTGGGTGATAAAATGTCTCTGAATTAACAAACAAATGCATGGATTTGTCTCCGAATTACCTAAACCCTAAGGAAGTATTCTGTTCATGATGGCAAGGCAGTCATTTAGCCCCATCTCCCATCTTCTGCTCTACCCCCGCAGGTCCCTTAGAAGGAGTCTCTACCCTTGGAGTGAACAGCTCTACACACAAGGGATGCACCTCCCCGTAGGGCAACCTTTTCCATCGTTGAATAGGAATTTCTAAACTTTCTGGCTTGTGTCCTTCATTTTAAAATCAGGTGGTCTGAGTCACAGATAAAATAAACACACCATGGGCACAGCAAACACACTATAGAAACTCCTAATCTTCTCCAACTGTTTCCCACGGTATGGAAAAATTTCAGAGCTAACCAAAAATAAATAAACAACTGTTGAGATGATTTACAGTCTGGCCAGTAAGTAGGCTCAGGGTCTATCCTGCTCTCTCAATCTCAGGACAATCTGCCAATCCTTTTGCTCCAGATTGTGGAATCAGGGTTAGCATCAGAAGTTAGAGGAACCATATTTGAGAAAACTTCCTCTAGTATTTACTGGGTTATCTATTATATGCCCCACATTGTGCCAGGTCCTGTCACATGCAAAAGCTTCCTTGCAACTTTCCACTGATTTTAGCTCTGTCCTCCAAGAGCACCAAGAAAGTCTGAATAGCAGGTCTTCTAATGTTTGAAAATTGCCATCACCTTCCTCTTTCTCCTGCCTTAGGTCGTTTTGTTCCAGGCTATAAAATATCTCCTGTTCCTTTCATGGCCTTCATATGGTACACTGACTCTTTCTCCTAAATGGAGGGCCCACAGTTAAACAAAGTCTTCAGTCTGTGGCCTGAGTAGCTCTGATACTGACAGAACTGAGTCTTTGGCCATTTGGACACAATACCTGTGAGGAATCCATCTAAAACTCTTCCTACTTGAAATCACTGCAGGAAAGGATCCAGTGGAAATTCAGCATTAACTCAGTCTTTAGACATGTTCTTTCCTTCTTCCAAACCTCCTTCTCTGCCCAATAAACCCTTAGTCATCTTTCAAAACTTTGTGCAGGCATTGCCTGCACAAATCCCTCACTGGTCCCCACCTCTCACCCATACGGTACCAGCCACTTACATCTTCTGAAATACTTTAGTGACCTGCAAACACTATTTTCACTGAACACATTAGACAACATGACATTTATTTGCATGTCTGTCTATATGGACAACTTGAAGGCAAAAAGAAATTACACCTTATTAACTGTCAGTGCACAGTACCTGGCTAGTTGTTGAGCTGAACTAAACTCTTGACGAGAAAGAACTATGAAAGCAAAAGTTCTGTGTAAAAGCAAAAGGAAAACATAAGAATAGGTATTATTTGTTTATTGTTATCCAAAAAACCTTCAGCTAGGTAATGTGGGCACAGCAAAGATGTATTATACATGATTTCTGCCCTTAGGGAGCATGTAGTTAAGATGTCATTTACTCATTCATTCACTCATTCATTCACCTGTCATTCAACAAGCACTGTTGAAGTTCCTACTATGTGCCAGGCATTTTTCTAGTCACCATAGATGCAGCAGTAAATAAGATCACCACAGTTCCTGCCATAATAGTGGAGTTCCTAGCCAAACAGTACAGGAATTTACTAATATTTAGGCACCCATTCCTTTACCAGTCAACAAAAATACTAAGTGTTCATGATATACCAGGTAGTGCACAACACTCTGAGTGTGCAACAATGAACAGACCAAGCACATCCCCTTGCTCATAGAGCTTAGAGGTTAGTGGTGAAAACAAAGTTTACCAACATAAGAATTCACTTTGCAGTGTAAAGAAAATAAAGCCTGTCATTGACCAAAGTGTTGAGGTGAGAGTTTTTAACTGACTTTGTCCAACATCCTTCTTTCAGTGAGCCTTACCTCAAATCCCTTTCTTTTTTAAGTACTGTGGTCCACAGCTCATTTCTCAAACCTCCACCCCTTGTCTTACATCTTACACTATGGTGGTTCCTCCAAGCTCACTGTCTCCAACGGTGACTTTGTTGCTGGAAAGTTTCTGCAAAGGTGATTATGTCACCAACTGAGTAGAGCAGCTTATTCCCTCTTCCCTTTCACACACCCCTCCAGAACTCTGGAGCTATGAAGCCTCTTGGTGGAGATGGAGGCCCACCAGACAGCTCTTCATTGCCATGCAACTGTGAGATTCCTCTCCACACTTCCTCCTGGGCAAAAGTCAGCCTGCCAGTGGAGATTTAACAGTGGAGCAGTGCATAGTGACATGCCAACTTTCCCCTGCCTCCCAACTACCCCCATCCCACCATCCCCACCCCTGGACTGAGCAGACAGCATCACGTATCACCTGGGAGCCTGGTAGTTGCTGAGCCCGTATGCCTCAGGCGCTGGTGAGTTTCCAGTCGCCACAGAGGCAGGTCTCCACTCAAGGCACATGTAGACTCAAGCAGAGCTCTGTCTGTGACTACCCAGCTGGACACACAGCTGGCACTGTAGATGATGAGCCGCTTTCTAGGTTACCTTCTCCCCACAGAGATTTTTCTCTTGAATGCTTTTTGGCCAGATCCCTTTGCAGCATTATAGTTTGTCAATAGCCCGCGACTACTTTCTAGAATTTCTCTCCAGGAGAAAGTGTGTTTTTCTAAGAAATAGATGTTGTAGCCTGAAGCCTAATTTCAGGAGAAGGGCTCAAAACTGAAACAAAAATAATCATCCTCAAGTCTGGAAACTGAGGGGCCTCTCCATTCCCTGAAGAGTACTTCCTTTTGGGAGGTGGGAGGTGGAAGGTGGAGGTGGCCCTTTGTGTTGTTTTAATAACATTTTTCCAGTCATAAAAATAACATAGACTCCTTATATCAGCTAGGGTTCCAGAGGAAAAAGAAGCCACACTCATCTTGAATTTTAAAGACATTTTAATGAAGAGATTATTTACAGAGAGGTGACCAGAGTTCATGAAGGGACAAGGGATGTTAAAGCACTTAGGGACTAGCCACATTGGGCCGCTGTTGTCACCCCTACACTTGGAGTGAGATAAAAGCGGGGGGGAGGGGTGAGAGGAGCACCAATCAGATGCTGTTGTGTGAAGACACAACCACAGCCAGATGGAGGCACTGGCTGTACCCAGCTAGCAGCCCGAGGGCCAAGGGGCCTCGGTGATGCAGTCCATAGGCATCAGCCTCCCAAAGACAGAGTGGGACAGAGAAGGTCAGTAATGAGTACCCAGGTGAAAAGACAAATTGTTTTAGAGGACAAATGGAAAAACCAATATAATAAGCATAGAGCATTGTAGGCCAGATGCCATGGCTCACAACTGTAATCCCAGCACTTTGGGAGGCCAAGGCAGGCAGATCACTTGAGGTCAGGAGTTTGAGACCAGTCTGGCCAACATGGTGAAACCCTGTCTCGACTAAAAATACAAAAATTAGCTGGGCGTGATGGCACACGTCTGTAATCCCAGCTACTCGGGAGGCTGAAGCACGAGAATCACTTGAACGTGGAAGGTGGAGGTTGCAGTGAGCTAAGATCACTCCACTGCACTCCAGCCTGGTGACAGAGCGAGACTCTGTCTCAAAAAAGAAAAAAAAAATGTGGGAAAAGCATAATTCCCTTCTCTAGAACCTCTTCAGTGCAGACTGTGTCTAACTCACTTTTGTATCCCTCACAGTGGCCAACATATGTAGTGTAATAGTTCCAAAAATAGCTATTGAATGAATAAAATGACAGTCACTTCTCTCTCTTCCTGGGGCAAAATGAGAAAAACAAAACAAAAAAATACTTGTTGTCAGCTGGGTCCCAAGAAACCAGTGGACCCAGTAATGTGTGCAGCATCTTTTTCACCTCATCTACACCCTACTGTTTGAGAGCACATTTTAAGAAGGCGCCATGGGCCAGGTAGAGTGGCTCATGCCTGTAATCTCAACACTTGGGAGGCCAAGCCAGGCGGATCACTTGAAGTCAGAAGTTTGAGACCAGCCTGGCCAACATAGTGAAACCTCCTCTCTACTAAAAAATACAAAAATTAGGTGGGTGTGGTAGCACACACCTGTAACCTTGCTACTCATGAGGCTGAGGCAGGAGGATCCCTTGAGCCCACGAGGCAGAGGTTGCAGTGAGCTGAGATCGCTCCACTGCTCTCCAGCCTGAGCAACAGAGCGAGACATCATCTCCAAAAAAAGAAAAGATAGAACATTGCAAAGAGCGGGAAAAAAATTATTCTTACTTTTATATCCCAAAGAAATCTACTCCTTAAAGAAACTTCTGGTATTTTTTTGAGATTTTATAACAAAGTTGAGATTGTATACTTAATAATAATTCTAATATTATTATGCCTACCTAATAATAATGGTGAGTACTTGTCAAGCCCATATCATATGCTAGGCATTGGGTCAGGGCTTTATAAGTGTTGCTTCTTCTAAACTTCGTGCAGTCCTATGGAGTAGGTACTAGTATCATCCTCTCCTAATGAACGAGGAACCTAAGGCAAATAGAGGACCTTGCTGAAGGTCCCACAGCCAATACATGCTAGAATCAAACTTAATTCCAATCACTGATCCCAGAGTCTCTACTCAAGGACTACACTATCCCAGCAGCCTTTCCACTACCCATCAGCCTAAAGGAAGATTCTAAGAGCTTTTCCCCCACCTCAATTTTTCTAGTTTCAAATCATGTAATTCTGGAAAGCTAAATGAAATATAGGAAATAGTATCAAACTCTCCTATTCTATCAGTCTACCCCACTCCCCAAAGAAAAGAAAAATAAAATTAAGAAAATTAGGAAAAACAATTAGAAAATTACATATAATGTTATAAAATTATAAAGTTAATTTTATACTCAAAAAATGAGTCAAGTAGCTTAAATTTTAACAAAAACTGGCATTTAAATAGATGAAGAGCCATCACCCCTAACTAATTCCACTGCCTCAGATGTTAAATGAGAACACATCCGTGGATGCTGGATATCAGGCCACACAGGACTGGCTGCCTACACATTCACCACATCTAAATAAATAGCATTGGAGATCTTCTACTCAAATCAAACATTTCCACTTCTAATGATGTGTGTGCTACTGATCAACAGAAACAATTTATCAAGGGAATGTAGGTTAAACTGTTCACTGCCAAAGAACTGTTCATTGCGGGAAAAAAAAGATTTAGTCTGTTCTACAAAGGGCTTTAAATTCTGACAGTGTGCACTTGGTTTAGGAAAGTCCATCCCACTCTTCAGACTCTTTAGTACAATGACTGATGAACCGCTAGAAAAATGAGGTGAACTATATTCTAAAAACTGCCTCACATCAATGGCAAGTGTTTGTCAAAATCTTGACTTGCCTGTTCTACACAGTGTGCCGACTATGGCATGGCATAAACTAAGCCAAAATAACACAATCCCCTGTGAGCCCATGACCTGGGAAGGATGAGGTCATTGCAAACTTTGATAGTGGAACCAGAGTCTTCACTAAGACAGAATGATGTAGAGGAAAGAGACCTAGAGTGGAGTTGGGAGGCTATTGTGCTAGTTCTGGTTCTGCCCTAACTACCCAGGTGACCTTGAGTAAGTCATATTTCCTCTTTAAACCTCAGTTCTCCCCTCTGACGAAATGAGGGAATAAGACTAGATCAGTGGTTTTCAAACATCTATGGAAACAGGTCTCCACAGAGATGGCTGTGGGACAACATGAAGTGCCAGGACAGATGGCAGTAGGGGTTTCCCAGGCTCCATTGTCTTAATTAGGTCTTCCTGTTGTATTCTCTCAGGGCACCTTGTAAGTTTCTCTCACTGTCCTTTTCCCACTTTGTAATTTCATCTTTATTTCTATATTAATTGCTTAATATCTGTTTTTTCTAGATTATATTCTCTATGAGAGCAGAGACTATGCCTATTTAATTCACCATTACAAACCCAATGAGCATTTTGTCAAATGCTTTTTCTGCATCTATATTAAGATGATCATGTGATTTTTGTTTTTAATTCTGTTTATGTGGTGTATCACATTTATTGACTTGCATATGTTAAACCATCCCTGCATCCCTGGTATAAAACCCACTTGATTATAGTGGATTGTCTTTTCGATATGTTGCTGGATTCAGTTAGCTAGTATTTTGTTAAGGATTTTAGCATCTATGTTCATCAAGGATATCTGTCTGTTGTTTTCTTTTTTTGGTTATATCCTTTCCTGGTTTGGGTATCAGGGTGATGCTGGCTTCATATACTGAACTAGAGAGAGTTCCTTCTTTCTCTATCTTGTGAAATAGTGTCAAAAGGATTGGTACCGACTCTTCTTTGAATGTGTGGTAGAATTCTGCTGTGTATCTGTGTGGTCTTGGACTTTTTGTTGGTAATTTTTAAATTACCATTTCAATCTCACTGCTTGTTACTAGTCTATTCAGGATATCTAATTCTTCCTGATTTAAGTGAAGAGGGTTGTATTTATTCAGGAATTTATTCATCTCTTCTAGGTTTTCTAGTTTATGTGCATAAAGGTGTTCATAGCAGCCTGGAATGATCTTTTGTATTTCAGTAGTGTCAGTTGTAATATCTCCTGTTTTGTTTCTTGCTGAGGTTATTTGGAATTTTCTCTCTTCTTTTCTTGGTTAATCTTGCTAGTGGTCTGTCAATTTTATTTCTTTTTTAAAAGAGCTAGCTTTTTGTTTTATTTATCTTTTGTATTTGTTTGTTTGTTTCAATTTCATTTAGTTCTGCTGTGATCCTGGTTATTTCCTTTTTTCTGCTGGGTTTGGGTTTGGTTTGTTCTTGCTTCTCTAGTTCCTTGAGGTGTGACCTTAGAATGTCAGTTTGTGCTCTTTCAGTCTTTTTGATGTAGGCATTTAAGGCTATGAACTTTCCTCTTAGCGCCGCCTTTGCTGTACCCCAGAGGTTTTGGTAGGTTGTGTCATTATTGTTGTTCAGTTCAAAGAATGTTTTAATTTCCACCTTGCTTTCATTTTTGACCCAAAAGGAGCAGGTTATTTAATTTCCATGTCTTTGCATGTTTTTGAAGGTTCTTTTTGGAGTTGATTTCTAGTTTTATTCTACTGTGGCCTGAGAGAGTGCTTGATATGATTTCAATTTTCTTCAATTTGTTGAGGCTCATTATATGGCTTATCATATGGTCTGTCTTGGAGAAAGTTCCATGCACTATTGAATAGAATGTGTATTCTGCAGTTGTTGGATGAAATGTTCTGTAGGTATCTGTTAAGTCCATTTTTTCCAAGATATAGTTTAAATCCATTCTTTCTTTGTTGACTTTCTGTCTTGATGACCTGACTAGTGCTGTCAGTGGAGTATTGAAATCCCCCACTGTTATTATGTTGCTGTCTATCTCATTTCTTATATCTATTAAAATTGTTTTATAAATTTGGGAACTCCAGTGTTAAGTGTGTATGTGTTTAGGATTGTGATATTTTCATGTTGGACAAGGCCTTTTACCATTATGTAATGTCCCTCTTTGTCTCAATTAACTGCTGTTGCTTTAAAGTTTATTTTGTCTAAGAATAGACACACCTGCTTGCTTTTGGTCTCCATTTACATGAAATGCCTTTTCCCCCACCTTTACTTTAAGTTTATGTGAGTCCTTATGTGTTACGGGAGTCTCCTGAAAGCAGCAGATAGTTGGTTGGTGAGTTCTTATCCATTCTTCAGTTCTGTATCTTTTAAGCGGAGCATTTAGGCCATTTACTTTCAATGTTGGTATTGAAATGTGAGGTACTATTGCATTCATCACGCTCTTTGTTGCCTGTGCACTTTGGTTTTATTTTTGCTTTTTAACTTGTATTTTTGTCTTATAGATCCTGTGTGATTTATGCTTTAATCAGCTTCTGTATTGATGTGCTTCCAGGATTTGTTTCAAGATTTAGAGCTCCTTTTAGCAGTTCTTGTAGTGGTGGCTTGGTAATGGTGAATACTATCAGCATTTGTCTGAAAAAGACTGTATCTTTCCTTTATATATGATGCTCAGTTTCACTGGATAGAAAATTCTTGGCTAATAATTGTTTGGTTTGAGGAGGCTGAAGATAGGGTCCCAATTCCTTCTGGCTTGTAGAGTTTCTGTTGAGAAATCTGCTGTTACTCTGATAGGTTTTCCTTTATAGGTTACCTGGTGCTTCTGTCTCACAACTCCTAAGATTCTTTCCTTCTGCTTACCTTTGGATAACCTGATGGCAATGTGCATAGGTGGTGATCTTTTTGCAATGAATTTCCCAGGCATTCTTTGTGCTTCTTGTATTTGGATGTCTAGGTCTCTAGCAAGGCTGGAGAAGTTTTCCTTAATTGTTCCCCCAAATATGTTTGTCAAGCTTTTAGGATTCTCTTCTTCCTCAGGAACATCAATTATTCTTAGGTTTGGTCATTTAACATAATCCCAGACTTTGTGGAGGCTTTGTTCATATTTTCTTATTCTTTTATCTTTGTCTTTGTTGGATTGGTTGTATTTGAAGAGCTTGTCTTTGAGCTCTGAATTTCTTTCTTCTACTTCTTCAATTCTATTGCTGAGACTTTCCAGAGCAGTTTGCATTTCTAAAAGTGTGTCCAAAGTTTCCTGAATTTTTTACTTTTTTTTCTTTAAGCTATCTATTTCCTTGAATATTTCTCCCTTCAGTTATTGTATCACTTTTTGGATTTCCTTGCATTGGGCTTCACCTTTCTCTGATGCCTCCCTAATTAGCTTAATAACTAACCTCCTGAATTCTTTTTCAGGTAAATCACTGATTTCTTCTTGGTTTGGATCCATTGCTGGTAAACTAGTGTCATTTTTGGGGAGTGTTGAAGGGCCTTGTTTTTTCATATTACCAGGGTTGGTTTTCTGGTTCCTTTTCATTTGGGTAGTCTCTGTCAGAGGGAAGGTCTAGAGCTGAAGGCTGTTGTTCAGATTCTTTTATTCCATGGGATGTTCCCTTCATGTAGTACCCTCCCCCTTTTCCTATAGAAGTGGCTTCCTATGAGTTGAACTGCAGTGATTGTTGCCTCTCTTCTGGGTCTAGATACCCAGTGAGTCAATCCAGCTCTGGGCTGGTACTGGGGGTTGTCTGCACAGAGTCCTGTGATGTGAACCATCTATGGCTCTGTCAGCCATGGATATCAGCATCTGTTCCAGTGGAGGTGGTGGTAGGGGATGGTGCAATGGACTCCCTGAGGGTTCTTAGCTCTGGTAGTTTAGTGCTCTATTTTTATGCTGGTTGGCCTCCTGCTGGGAGGTGGCCCTTTCCAGAGAACATCAGTAGTATCTATATTTCTAATATATAAATAGCTTTTGAAATATATATATGAAAAAATGAGGGAAAGATTGTTCACAGAGAAGAAAGCACAGACAACTCCTAAGCCTATAAAAAGATGTTTAAACTTATGTAAGAAACGAAACTTAAAACTAACTGGAGGTATCACCTTTCATCTTTCAGAATATCAAAAACTTCAAAATATACACTCTATAGATTAAGTTCTAGGAAACAGTCAATTTCATATCATGCTGGCAGAAGTGTAAATTTTTATGACCCTTATAGAGAACAGTTTGGCAATATCTATCAATATTACAAATGTAAATAATCTTTCACCTAGTAATTCTAATTAGGGGGATGGATTTATCCTACAAATACACCTAAATATGTATAAAATAACATATCCACAAGAGTTGTGTGTAAGAATTTTTAAAAAGTAAATTGCATCAATGCTGTTTATAAGAGTAAAATATAGAGTACCTTTCAATTAGGAGCTACTTAAATAAATTATCGTATACATACCTATAAAACAGCTATGAAAAAGAATGTGCAATCTCATTATGAATTGTATATGGAAGATCCTCCAAAGTATACTGTTAAAAAATTGAAAGAAGATATATAATATACTACCTCTGGTGTAAAATTGAAGGAGGAAGATCTATATTCATATTTGCTTGAATATACATAAAGAAACTCTGGGAAGATATCTAGGTCACTAAGAACAATGGATATCTATGGTGGGAGGGAAAATCTAAGAACTGGGAAGTTAGTAGATGAGGAATAAGGGAATCTTATCTCTGTGTAACCGTTTATACCTTTTGATTTTTTTTAACCATGCAAATCTGTTTAAAACATTTAATTTAATAAAAGGATCAATATAAAAACAAAGTTAATGAGATACAGAGGAAACAGAGTGAGTCAAGAGAGGAAAAGGCAATGGGAAAAAATAGGTCAGACAGAAGGCCACCATAAAGGAATAGCCTTTAAAATCATGTAAGGGCAGTCAAAAAGAGGAGGCCAGGTACAGACTCTTTTTCATCCCATACCCAGAAATAGAAAATGTTCAAAAGTATGTCTGAAAGAAGGGATAGAGAAAACAAAGTTTCCTGTAGATTTCCACGGTGTTTTTTTTTTTTTCCTATATTGACAAATTGGAGAAAATAATACAGCAAGCCAAAATGGGCAAATTATTCCAAATCTTTCAGGGAGAAAGACAAATATCTCTGCTGCTATCATTTCTGTGACCATAGGAGGGTGAATTTTGTGGAGCAGGCTCCCATACTGAATGAAATAATAAATTTCCCCAGAAGAGTCTTTTGTAGTGCTTATTTAAGCTATCAAAAAAGAGAAGAGTCTTAAATGACAGGAGTGTTTACATATTTAATTTTTGTGTAACATTAGAACCATAAACACTCTCTCTTTCAGATGGGGAATATGTGACACATGCAGTTAATTTCCACGTTAAATTATTGAATGAAAAATACACACATTATCCATTGCGACTCCAGGATTAGGTCAGGTCAAATTTTACTGCTTTTGGCCAAGAGCTTTTGTAAGACTTACAAGGCTGAGAGCAGGTACAGTGTGATCCTTGGTATAAGTTATAGAGTTAGAGTAAGGGTAAAGTTCTGGGTGGGAAAATCCATAGCATTTCAGAGGTAATTCCATGAAAGTCATCATGAGACCAGCACAGTACCATGTTGATCTACCTGGAACTTTATAAGATCACTTAACTCTGGTTTCTGAAACTGCCAAGGTTCATGTATCTACCTGACAATAAATAACCAATCTTTTCTAGATTGATCTGTAATGGATGCTAATTGCAATTAGCCCCAAGAAGTATCTAGCATTGGGCCAGGTAAAAATAGGGAGGGGGGAAAAAGGGGAAGGAAATGTAGATAATTCTGTAGCTTTGGGGTTCCAAGAATAAATATTTCATAAGCTAAATGTGTCTAATAGTATCTGTTTTCAAACTTGGAGGTGAGCATGAAACCCAGAAAGATGTTTAATTATTTTACCAGAGTAAACAAAATCTGCATCTGATTAAAAACAGTCTATCATACAGAGCATTTTAAACAAAGTGCTATCCCTTAGATTGATTTATGAGAGCAATGAGGTAGGAGTAGTGGCAACAATAGTAGAAAATATTTACTGAGCTCTAACTAGGCACCAAGCTAAATGTTTTATATGTATTATATCATTTAATCCTCTCAAAAATCTTATGAGGTAAGATATGTTCTTATCTGCATTTTGTAGATGAGGAAATTCAGGTTCAGAAAAATTAAGAAATTGCCTAAGTCTAAAAACTAGTAAATGGTGAAATCAGAATACATATTTCTCTGAAGTGCATGCTCATAACATCAAGTCAGAGCTCCATCAATATTAATACACATTCAGGCTTGTTCTGTAGAGCTTACTTATGATCAATAGATTCTTTGTATTTGATTATGTCCTCTTAAACATAGGCTTGAATTAAAGGGAATCATACCACTCCCATCTCAGAACTATCAGACTAAAATTAAAATGGAAAATAGATTAAAACACTATCACAAAGAATGTTTGGCAAATTAACTGTAGGTTGTTTCAGCTACACACTTCTGTATCAGAAATAAGTTAAACTATAATAATCTTAGAGATAAGTTTCAATAAAATTTCTTGATGCTTTCTTCAATAACTGCAATTACTACTACTTTTTTCAATATAAACTTTCTAGAAGAGCATTGTCTTAAGCACAAATAACTAAATATTTAAATTCTTTATAATGGTCAATCAATTGGCCCATTATAGTATTCTGGATGTCACTTTGAATATTATCAAAGATGCTTATACAAGTTTTATCTTCCTATGTGATACTATGTATATTGTATCACATGTGATATCACTATGTGATTCCTATGTATAGTGCTTATACAAGTTTTATCTTCCTATTTTCTCTATTTCTTTTCTTTGAGACACTCTAGTTAACTCTGGGTTTCTCTTATGAATTAATATAGGTATAAATTGCTAGTGGTGGATTAGGATAAAGACACCTGTGAAAATGGTGGAAGCTCTTATGGGGACCCACCAGAGATACACTCTGCATTATCTTGGTGGTGAAGAAAGAGCAATCAGATTCTCCATTCTCAAAAACTACATTCAACTCATCAATACCGCAGACAGAGAGGAGAGGGTCAGAGATACTAAGTTAGATTATTGGACTAATGAAAGATTTTATTTCTGTTACCTATTTCAAAATCATTTATGCCAGGCTAAAAGAGAGAGACAGAAAGAGGTTTGGGATAGTCTGTGATGTGAGCATTCTTCCTGGTTCCAGAGATAAATCGTGCCTTAAAGATCAGCATTGCAGATTCTGTGAAGCCGATTAAATTGATGTAAAAACAAAAGTTTCTCCTCTCACTTTAGACTGGGTTTGAATACAAAAATCAAAAATGATAGAGTGAGGAGGCAGTCATGAGATCATGTTACTACAGTACAAAATGGTAAATGCTTTTAAGATTTTTTTTTATGCCCATTATCTTATGATTTGTTTCTCCACCTTAAGAGATTCCAAGGAAGCAGCTGGCTTTCAATAATCTTAAAATCTCATCCTGGGACTGTTTTCACTTACAGGAAGATGGAGCAGATATACTTTCCCTCATTCTTCCTGCTAAATACAACCACAAACACTTAACGTTGTACGTAAAGCAAGCATAAGAAGACCCTGAAAGGTGAAGAAAGAAAGCAGACCAGCTAGGAGCCTCAGAATCTAAGAACAACACAGAGATGACTTCTGGGACTTAGAGTTGAAGAACATCTCTTGCTAGTCTCATTTATTTATAAGTTTGTTCCTAAAGGCATCAAAATTAATACTGATAGCTGATTGCTCTCTGATGAAGAGAGCCTCATAGAAGTTAATCAGCATCTCTTTAACTGAGACTCAAATGTACTTCATGACCCTTGTTCCTCCTGATTGAGCCAAATTATTCCCAGAGAGCTATATCATGGTCATAATACCCTTATTATGACTAACTTTTTTCTAAAACAGTGTAATAACAGAAAAACAGGTACTATTTTTTAAACACAAGCAATCACAATCACCTTTTTCATTAATTTGTATTTGTTCTCAGTTCCTTTACTTAGCTGTGTGACGTTGAACAAGTTACTTAACCCCTCTGGCCTCAATTTCTTCTTAAAATTAAGAAGGCAGTGCTTCTGTTTTCAGAATCATAAAAATAGATCCACCATTACTTCATTATAATATATAATTTAAAAAAAAAAAACTGAGAGTAGAGTACTCTTAAGCAGAAGAAAAACCAGGCAGATTTTAGGAGGTAAACCCCAAATGACAGAGTTTTCATTTTCCTTTTTATTCTTCTTCTTTCTTTGTTTTTTTGAGGCAGCCTTGCTGTCGCCAGGCTGGAGTACAGTGGTGCAATCTTGGCTCAGTGCAACCTCCACCTTCGGGTTCAAGTGATTCTCTTGCCTCAGACTCCCGCATAGCTGGGACTACAGGCATTCTTCACCACGCCCAGCTAATTTTTGTATTTTTTAGTAGAGATGGCGTTTCACCATGTTGGCCAGGATGATTTCAATCTCTTGACCTCGTGATCCACTCACCTTGGCCTCCCAAAGTGCCGGGATTACAGGCATGAAACACCATGCTCGGCCTATTTTTTTTTTTTTAATTCACAAAGAATTGCATATAGTTATGGGGTGTAATATGGTTTGATCTATATATACATTGTAGAAAAAGTCAATAAAGCTAATAACATATGCATCACCTCACCAACTTATTGTGTTGTGGTGAGAACATTAAAAATCTTTTGCTTTAGCAGTTTTGAAATATACAATGTATTACTAATTAACTGTGATCACCAAGCAGTGCAATAGATCACTAACATTTTTTCTTCCAGTCTCACTGAAACTTTGCGTCCTTTGATCAACATCTCCCCTTCCCTGTTCTCCACCTCCAGCCCTCACCACCACCTCTCCACCAACCTCCGGTAACCACTTTTCTACCCTTGCTTCAGTGAGATCAACTTTTTTAGATTCCACATAGAAGTGAGATCATATATTACTGTATTTGTCTTTCCGTACCTGGCTTATCTCACTTAGTATAATGTCCTACAGTTCCATCTATGTTGTTACAAATGCCAGAATTTCCTTCTTTATTAAGGCTGAATAGTATTCTATTTTGTGTCTATATGCAGCATTTTATTTATCCATTTAGCCATTGATGGTCACTTAGTTTGCTTCCATATCTTGGCTATTATGAATACAACGAACATGGAAGTACAGACATCTCTTTGACACACTGATTTCAGTTCCTTTGGATATACACCCAGAAGTAGAATTGCTGGATCATATGGTAACTCTATTTTGGTTTTTTGTTTGTGTTTGTTTGTTTGTTTGTTTGTTTGTTTTGAGATGAAGTCTCATTGCGATGCCCAGGCTGGAGTGCAATGATGCGATCTCAGCTCACTGCAACCTCTGCCTCATGGGCTCAAGCGATTTTCCCACCGCAGCCTCCTGAGTAGCTGGAATTACAGGCTCCCACCACCATGCCTGATTAATTTTTGTGTTTTTAGTAGAGATTGGATTTCACAATATTGGCCAGACTGGTCTTGAACTCCTGACCTCAAGTGATCTGCCTGCCGCGGCCTCCCAAAGTGCTGGGAAGTGTGAGCCAATGTTTGGGGTCTTATTTTTAGTTTTTTGAGGAACCTCCATGCTCTGTTTTTCAAATGGGCTGTACTAATTTACCTTCCCAGTAACAGTATACAAGGATTTCCTTTTCTTCATATCCTTGTTAGCATTTGTTATCATTTGTCTTTTTGATAACAATAATTATAACAAATGTGAGATGACATTCCAACGTGGTTTTAATTTGCATTTCCTGATGATTAGAAATGTTAAGCATATTTTCCTATATCGGTCAGCCACTCATACCTCTTCTTTTGAGAAATGTCTGTTCAGATCCTTCGCCTATTTTTAAATTGGGTTATTTGTTTTCCTGCCGTCAGGTTGTTTAGGTCCTTATATATTTTGAATATTTCTATATTAGTCCCTTGTCAGATATATGGTTTGCAAATATTTTCTCCCTATCCATGTGCTGTCTCTTCACTCTGTTAATTTCCATTGCTCTGCAAAAGTTTTTGGTTTGAGAAAATCCCATTTATTTTTGCTTTTGTTGCCTATGCTTTTGGAGTTCTCTTCAAGAAATAACTGCCCAAACCAGTATTATGGAAATTTTTCCCTTTATTTCTTTCTGGTACCTTCCAATTTCAGGTCTTACATTTAAGTCTTTTATCCATTTTGAGTTGATTTTTGTATTTGGTGTGAGATAAGGGTCCAATTTCATTCTTCTGCATGTGGCTATTTGGTTTTCTCCATACCATTTATTGAAGAGATTGTCTTTTCTCAACTGTATATTCTTAGCATCTTTGTCGAAAATCAACTGATGATAAACACATGAGTTTATTTCTGGGCTTTCTATTCTGTTCCATTGGTTGATGTGTCTGTTTTTATGACAATACTATGCTATTTTTATTACAATAGCTTTACAATATATTCTGAAATCTAGTTTTGTTCTTTTTGCTCAAGATTGCTTTGATTAGTTTGGGGTCTTAGCTGATTTCATACAAATTTTAGAGTTGTTCCTTCTGTTTCTATGAAAAAAAAGACTTTGGAATTTTGATAGGGATTGCATTGAATCTGTAAATCACTTTGAGTAGTATAAACAATATTAATTCTTACAGTTTATGAACATAGGATATCTTTCCGCTTATGTTTTGTCTTCAATTTTTCTCATCACTGCTTTTTTGGTTTTAGTATACAGATCTTTCACCTTGGTTAGATTTACTGCTATGTATTTTTTATGCTATTGTAGGTAGGATTGTTTTCTAAATTTCTTTTTCAGATGTTTTGTTTATAGTGTATAGAAATGCTACTAATTTTTGTATTTTGATTTTGTAACCTACACTCTACTGAATGTATCAGTTCTACAGGTTTGGGTTTTTCTGGTAAATTATGTAAGATTTTCTATATATAAGATCATGTCATCAGCAGAGACAATTTCACTTTTGCTTTCCTTTAAGAATACCTTTTTATTTCTTTTCTTTGCCTAATTTCTCTGGCTAGGACTTCTAGTACTAAGTTGAATAGAAGTGGCAACAATGGCCATCTTTGTCTTTTTCCTGATCTTAGAGAAAAAGCTTTCAACTTTTTGCCATTTAGTAGGATTTTAGCTGTGGGCTTGTTGTATATGGCCTTTATTGTGTTAAGGTAGTTTTCTTCTATACTAATATTGTTGAGACTTTTTATCATGAAAAGAGGTTGAATTTTGACAAGTGATTTTCCCATATCTATTGAGATAATCATATGATTTTTGTCCTTCATTGTATTAATACAGTGTATCACATTTATTGATTGACGTATTGAACCCTCCTCACATCCCTGGAATAAATCCCCCTTGATTATGGTAAATTATATTTTTAATGTGCTGTTGAATTGGGTTTGCTACTATTTTCTTGAGGATTTTTGCATCTAGTTTATCAGGAACATTGGTCTGTAGATTTCTTGTGTTATTTTTTGGCTTTGGTATCAGGGTAATGCTGGACTCATAAAATAAGTTGAGAAATATTCTCTCCTCTTCAATTTTTTAGAAGAGTTTAAGAAGTATTGGTTCTTCTTTAAATGTCTGGCAGAATTCAGGAGTGAAGCCATCGGATCCAAAGATATTCTTTGATGAGAAACTTTTTATTACTAGTTCAATTTCCTTACTCATTTTTGGTCTGTTCCAAATTTCTGTTTCTTCCTGATTCAGTCTTGATAGGTTGCGTGTTTCTAGGAATTCACCATTTCTTCTAGATTATCTAATTTCTTGGTCTGTAGTTGTTCATAGTGGTCTGACCTTCTGTATTTCTGTGGTATCAGTCATGATGTCTCCTCTTTCATTTCTGATTTTATTTGTGTCTGTGATGGTTAATACTGAGTGTCAACTTGATTGGATTGAAGGATGAAAGTATTGTTTCTGGGTGTGTCTATGAGAGTGTTGCCAAAGGAGGTTAACATTTGAGTCAGTGGACTGGGAGAGGCAGACCCACCCCTGCTCTGGGGTGGATACCACCTAATCAGCTGCCAGCAGGGCTAGTATAAAAGCAGACAGAGGAATGTGGAAGGACTAGACTGGCTGAGTCTTCCGGCCTTCATCTTTCTCCTGTGCTAGATGCTTCCTGCCCTGGAACATCAGACTCCAAGTTCTTCAGCTTTTGGACTCTTGGACTTACACCAGTAGTTTTCCAGGGGCTCTTGGGTCTTTGGCCACGGACTGAAGGCTGCATTGTCAGCTTCCCTAGTTTTGAGATTTTGGAACTCGGGCTGGCTTCCTTGCACCTCAGCTTCAGATGACCTATTGTGGGACTTCACCTTATGATCGTGTAAGTCAACACCCCTTGATGAACTCCCTTTCATATATGCATCTATCCTATTAGTCCTGTCCCTCTAGAGAACCCTGACTAACACAGTGTCTTTACTCCTTTTTTCTTTATAAGTCTAAACAAATATTTGTCAATTTTGCTTATCTTTAAAAAAAAAATTTTTAATCTCTTTTATTGTTTTTCTAGTGTCTTGTTTATTTCTGTTCTAATCTTTGTTATTTCCTTCCTTCTGCTGAGTTTGAGCTTATTTTTTCTTTTCAAGTGCCTTGAAGTGTAACATTAGGTTGTTAATTTGAGATCTTCCTTTTTTTTTTTAATGTAAGCATTTATTGTTAAAAACTTCTCTCTCAGGGCTGTTTTGCTGCATCCAATAATTTTTGATATGTGTGTTTCCATTTTTATTTCCTCAAGGTATTGTCTAATTTTCCTTTTAATTTCTTCCTTGACCCATTTGAGTTCAGGAACATGTTGTTTGATTTCTATATATTTGTGAATTTTCCAAGATTCCTCCTGTTATTGATTTCTAGCTTCAAGACAATATGGTCAGGAAAGATACTAATATGATTTCAGTCTTCCTAAATTTGTTAAGACTTGTTTTGTGGCCTAACATATGATCTATCCTAAAGAATCTTTCATTTACACATGAGAAGAATGTATATTCCATTGCTGTTAGATGGAGTGCTCAATAAATATCTGTTAAGTCCATTTCGTCTAAAGTATAGTTCAAATCCAATGTTTGCTTATTGATTTTCTGTCTAGATGATATGTCCAATGTTGAAAATGGGGTATTGAAGTCCCCTACTACTATTGTATCATAGTCTATGTCTACCTTCAGATACGTTTATATTTCCTTTATATCGTTCTGATGTTGGCTGCATATATCTTTAGAATTGTTACAATTTCTCAATGAATTAACCCCTTTATCATTATTGGATTATCTTCTTTGTTTCTTTTTACAGTTTTTGGGTTAAAGTCTGTCTATGTAATATAACTAAGCTATTCCCACCGTTTGTTTATTTCATTTGCATGAAACATCTTTTTCCATCCTTTCCGTTTCAGTCTATGTGTGTCCTGAGAGGTAAAGTGAGCCTCTTGTATACAGCTCACATACATAGAGTTGGGTCTTATTCTTTTATCCATTGAGCCACTCAATGACTTTTAATTGAAGGATTTAATCCATTTACATGCAAAATAATTACTGATAGGTAAGGACTTACTATTAACATTTTGTTAAATGATTTCTGGTTAATTTTCAGATCCTTTGTTTCTCTCTTCCTCTTTTGCTGCCCTTCTTTATGGTTTGATTTTCTGTAGTAGTATGCATTGAATTCTTTCTTTTTACCTTTTAAGTATCTACTGTGGATTTTTGTTTTGTAGTTACCACAAGGCTTACATAAAACATCTTATCCTAATAACAGGCTATCATAATGTGAGAATGACTTACCTTGATCACTTGCATGAACTCTACACTTTCCTCTTAACAATCTCTTTTGTATCTTTTGTAGTTTGTGTCGCTTAACAAATTATTGTAGCTATAGTTGTTTTTACCAGTTTTGTATTATAACTTTCATACTAAACATATAATTTATTTTAGCAAACATTTTCCAGTACAAAAGTGTTCTGAATTTTGCTTTATACTCACTTTTACCAGTAAGTTTTATATTTTCATGTTGTTTCATATTGTTAATCAATAATTGTTTCATTCAGCTTGAAGGACTTCTGTTAGCATTTCTTGTAAGGCAGGTCTAGTGGTGATAAAGTTCCTCAGCTTTTGTTTGTCTTACAAAGTTTTTCATCTCCTCTTCATTTTTGCAGTATATGATTGCTGGGTAGTGTTGGCTGACAGATTTTTCTTTCAGCTTTTAAAATATATCATCCCACTCCCTTCTATCCTACAGGATTTCTGTTAAAAAAAAGTCTGCTAAAAGACTTACGGAGGTCCCCTTGTATGTAGCAAGTTATTCTTCCCTTGCAGCTTTCAAAATTCTCTTTTGTCTTCAACTTTTGACAATTTGATAATAATGTGTCTTGGTATAGGTCTCTTTGGAGTCATCCTACTAGGTATTTGTTGAGCTTCCTGGGTCTGGATTTCTAATTCCTTCCCTAGACTTGGAAAGTTTTCTGCCAATATTTTTTTAAATACATTTTCTATCACTTCCTGTCTCTCTTCTCCTTCTGGTACTCTGACAATGAATACACTATTCTTCTTGATGGTGTCCAATGAGTCCCTTAGGCTATCTTCACTCTTCTTCATTCTTTTTTCTTTTTCCTCTTCAGATTGGATATTTTTTTCTTCCAGTTTGCCAATCCTTTATTCTGGTTGATTTCATCTACTGCTGAACCACTCTACTAATTTTCTTAGTTCAGTTTTTGTATTCTCCAGCTCAGTGATTTCTATTTGATACTTTTTAAAGTATTTTTGGTCATTTTTGTTAAAATACTGTTGTTCTTCCTTTGTTCTCCTTACCTTGGTAAGTATATATATGACTGTCCTTTTAAATTTCTTGTCAGGTAAGAATCATATCTCTATTTTATTTAGGTCAGCCTCTGGAGGTTTATCTTGTTCTTTTGTTCGTAACACATACATTTTCTTATTTCTTCATCTTTGTTTCTCAATTTTGGTTTCTGCACATTAGATAAAAGAATCACCTCTCTCAGTCTGGTTGGACTGGTCGCATATAAATGATGTTTCTCCCCAGTCAGCCCAACCAGAGATTCTAGATGCCAATAAGCTCTTTATGTTAGTTTAATCTGTCTTTGTTCTTAGTGGCCCCTAATAAATTAGAATGTCAAACTGTGCTATTACCTTGAGAGAGGTGTGATAGGAGCTAGTCCCTTGGGATGCAGCTGAAAGGATTACAGTGTTAGATGTGTATTTCAGTTTCTTCTTTCCTTGCAGAGAAGCTGAGAGCCAGAGTTTGCACCAAGGAGATGGTGCACCAAGGGGATGGTCTGAGGCACATACTTGTGTTCTTGATCAAACTGCTCACTTTGAACCTGAGGAGATACTTGTTAAACATCAGCAGGTTTAGAAGTCACCTTCTTGTTCAGACTCAGGATTACAGAGCTCCATAAAGTCCCAAAGCTAGGTGCTTTAGGAGACAATCACTTAGATTACAGCTATGAAATTTGGGGCACCCAGTGAATGCAGAAACTGCTACCCATGAGAGTCTGCAGATAGGGAACCACAGCATGATTGGGAATTAGCCCCACATCCCTTCAATTGTGTGAAAAACCTTCCCAAGAAGGATTGGCACAAATAAGCCCAAACTGCAAAAACTATAATAAATTCCTAGGTCGTCAGTGCCCAAATACTGATGAACATCTACAACCATCAAGACCATGACCACACCAAGCAAACTAAATAAGGCACTATGGACCAATCCTGGAGAAACAGAAGTATGTGACCTTTCACACAGAAAATTCAAAATAGCAGTGTTGAAGAAACTAAAAGAATTTCAAGATGACACCGAGAAGGAATTCAGAATCTATCAGATAAATCTAACAAAGAGATTGAAATTCTTAAAGAGAATCAAGCAGAAATTCTACAATAGAAAAGTGCAATAGACATAGTGAAGAATGCCTCAGAGTCCCCTAATAGCAAAAATGATCAATCAGAAAAAGAATTAGTGAGCTTGAAGATAGGCTATTTGAAAATATACAGTCAGAGGAGACAAAACAAAAAAGAATTTTAAAAAAATGAAGCCTGCCTACAAGATCTAGAAAATAGCCTCAATAGGGCAAATCTCAGAGTTATTGGCCTTAAAGAGGAGGTAGAGAAAGAAAGAGAGGTAGAAATTTTATTCAAAGGGATAATATGAGAGAACTTCCCAACTCTAGAGAAAGGTATCAATATTCAAATACAAGAAGGTGATAGAACATCAAGCAGATATTACTTAAAGAAGACTACCTCAAGGCATTTAATAATCAGATTCCCAAAGGTCAAAAATAAAAAATCCTAAAAGCAGCAAGAGAAAAGAAATGAATGACATACAACAGAGCTCTAATACATCTGGTAGCAGACTTTTCGGTGGAAACTCTGCAGGCCAGGAGAGAGTGGCATGATGTATTTAAAATGATGAAGGAAAAAATATTTTACTCTATAATAGTATATCCAGTGAAAATATCCTTCAAGCATGAAGGAGAAATAAAGACCTTCCCAGACAAGCAAAACTGAAGGATTTCATCAACACAAGATCTGTCCTATAAGAAATACTAAAAGGAGTTCTTCAGTCTTAAAGAAAACTACATTAATGAGCAATAAGAAATCACTTGAAGGCATAAAACTTACTAGTAAGAACACACAGAAAAACAGAATATTATAACACTGTAACTGTGGTGTATAAACAACTCTTAAGTAGAAATACTAAACAATGAATCAATCAAAAATATTAACTACTGCAATTTTTTAAGGCATAGAACAATAAGACATAAAGAGAAACAACAAAAAGTTAAAAAGCGGGGGAAAAGCAGAGGGATAAAGTGTAGAGTTTCGATTCATTTTCTTTTTGCACATTGGTTTATGTGGTTATTTATACAATCAGTGTTGTCGTTAGTTTAACATAATAGGTTACAAAATAGCATTTGCAAGCCTCATAGTAACCTCAAATCAAGAAACTACACAGATCTACAAAAAATAAAAAGCAAGCTAACATACCACGAGAGGAAATCATTTTTACCAAAAGGAAGACAGGAAAGAAGGAAAAAAAGAACGGAAGTCCACAAAACAAGCAGAAAACAAATAGCAAAGTGGAAGGAGTAAGTCTTTACTTACCAATAACATTGAATGTAAATGGACTAAACTCTCCAAAATACACAGAGTGGCTGAATGGATAAAAAGCAAGACATAGTGATTTTTTTTTTTTTGCGTACAAGAAAACCTATACTTCCCCTATAAGATACACATAAACTGAAAATAAAGGATGGAAAAAGATATCAAAAAAGAGCAGAAATAGTTATTCTTATAGCAGCCAAAATGGATTTCAAGACAAAAACTGTAAGCAGAGACAAAGAAGGCCATTATATTGGATAAAGGGATCCATTCAGCAAGAGAATATGACAATTTTACACATATATGTGCCCAAATGTGAAGCACCCAGATATATAAGGCAAATGTTAGAGCTAAAGAGAACAATAGATCTCAATACAATAATAGCTAGAGACTTCAACACCCCATTTGCAGCATTAGACAGATCTTCCAGACAGAAAACCAACAAAGAAACATCAGACTCAATCTGCACTATAGAACAAATGGACCTAATAGATATTTATAGGACATTTCATCCAATGGCTGCAGAATATACATTATTTTCCTCAGCACATGGATCATACTCAACTATAGACCATATGGTCACAAAACAAGTCAAAACATTTTTAAAAACTGAGATAATATTCAGCAACTTCTCTGACCATAGTGAAATAAAAGTAGATGATATCTCACTGTGTATTTGATTTGCCTTTCTCTAATAATCAGTGATGATGAGCTTTTGTTTCATATGATTATTGGCCACATGTATGTATTATTTTGAAAAGTGTCTGCTTTGTGGAATTGACCTAAATGTCCATCAATTATAGACTGTGGTACATATAGACCATAGAATACTATGAAGCCGAAAATGAGATCATGTCCTTTACAGGGACATGAATGGAACTGGAGGCTATTATCTTTTGCAAACTAACACAGGAACAGAAAACCAAATACTGCATATTCTCATTTGTAAGTGGGAGCTAAATGATGAGAACACATGGACACATAGAGGGGAACAACACACACCGGGGCCTATCAGAGAGTGGAGGGTGGGAGGAGGGAGAGAATCAGGAAAAACCACTAATGGGTACTAGGCCTAATACGTGAGTGATAAAATAATCTGTACAACAAACCCCCATGCCACAAGTTTACGTATGTAACAAACCTGTACTTCTACCCCTGCAGATAAAACAAAAGTTAAAAGGAAAAAAGATGTCTTTTCATATCCTTTGCCCACTTTTTTTTTTTAATTTTTATTATATTTTATGTTTTGGGGTACATGCAAGATTGTTGCATAGGTACACACGTGGCAGTGTGATTTGCTGCTTTCCTCCCCTTCACGTATATCTGGCTTTTCTTCCCATGCTATCTCTCCCCACCTCCCCACCTCCCACTGTCCCTCCCCTATTTCCCCCACAACAGACCCCTGTGTGTAGTGCTCCCCTCCCTATGTCCATGTGTTCTTATTGTTCATCACCCACCTATGA
>CAUYLG010020092.1:0-18275 GCA_963573385.1 Cacajao melanocephalus | reverse complement strand
CAATGCTTTTGGTGTTTTGGCCATGAAGTCCTTGCCTATGCCTATGTCCTGAATGGTTTTGCCTAGATTTTCTTCTAGGGTTTTTATAGTGTTAGGTCTTAGAGAACACCACATGTTCTCACTTATAGTCTTGAATCCATCTGGAGTTAATTTTAGTGCAAGATGTCAGGAAGGGGTCCAGTTTCTGCTTTCTGCACATGGCTAGCCAGTTTTCCCAACACCATTGATCAAACAGGGAATCCTTTCCCCATTGCTTATTTTTGTCAGGTTTGTCAAAGATCAGATGGTTGTAGATGTGTGGTGTTGCCTCCAAGGCCTCTGTTCTGTTCCATTGGTCTATATCTCTGTTTTGGCACCAGTACTATGCTGTTTTGATTACTGTAGCCTTGTAGTATAGTTTGAAGTCCGGTAGTGTGATGCCTCTAGCTTTGTTCTTTTTGCTTAGAATTGACTTGGCTATGTGGGCTCTCTTTTGGTTCCATTGGCAACAAAAGCCAAAATAGACAAATGGGACCTAATCAAACTCCACAGCTTCTGCACAGCAAAAGAAACAGTCATTAGAGTGAACCAGCAACCAACAGAATGGGAAAAAATTTTTGCAATCTACTCATCTGACAAAGGGCTAATATCCAGAATCTACAAAGAACTAAAACAGATTTACCAGAAAAAAACAAACAAGCCCATTCAAAAGTGGGCAAAGGATATGAACAGACACTTTACAAAAGAAGACATATATGAGGCCAACAAACATATGAAAAAATGCTCATCATCACTGGTCGTTAGAGAAAAGCAAATCAAAACTACATTGAGATACCATCTCACACCAGTTAGAATGGTGATCATTAAAATATCTGGAGACAACAGATGCTGGAAAGGATGTGGAGAAATAGGAATGCTTTTACGCTGTTGGTGGGAGTGTAAATTAGTTCAACCATTGTGGAAGACAGTGTGGCATTTCCTCAAGGACCTAGAAATAGAAATTCCATTTGACCCAGCAATCCCATTACTGGGTATATACCCAAAGGACTATAAATCGTTCTACTATAAAGACACATGCACACGTATGTTCATAGTGGCACTGTTTACAATAGCAAAGACCTGAAACCAACCCAAATGTCCATCGATGATAGACTGGACAAGGTAAATGTGGCACATGTACACCATGGAATACTATGCAGCCATAAAAAATGACGAGTTCGTGTCCTTTGTATGGACATGGATGAATCTGGAAACCATCATTCTCTCAAACTGACACAAGAACAGAAAATCAAACACTTCATGTTCTCACTCAGGCGGGTGTTGAACAATGAGAACACAGGGACACAGGGAGGGGAGCATCACACACTGGGGTCTGTTGGAGGGGGCCAAGGGATGGACAGTGAGGGGGTGGGGAGGTTGGGGAGGGATAACATGAGGAGAAATGCCAGATGTAGGTGACGGGAGGATGGAGGCAGCAAATCACATTGCCATGTGTGTACCTATGCAACAATCCTGTATGATCTTCACATGTACCCTAGAACCTAAAGTACAATAAAAAAAAAACACATTATGTTTGAACTCTACTACTGTAACATGTGTCCATAGTATCTGAGAGATGAAATGTAGTTAGACATCTAGCCATCAACGTTTTAACTGTCAAATCACTGCCTGTTGTGGGTTGACTCTTGGCCCATAAAAATATATGGCCATGTCTTAACCCCTGGAACATGTGAATGTGACTTTATTTGGAAAAAGAGACTGTGCAGATGTAATTAAGAATCTCTGTATGCGACCACCCTTGATTATCCACATGGGCTCTAAGCCCGATGACAATATCCTTATATGAGACACAAAAAGGAGACATACAAGGAAAAGAAGAAAAGAGTATGAAAATAGAGGCAGACATTAGAGTTATGTAGTTACAAGAAAAAGAATATCAGTAGCCACCAGAAGCTTAAGGAGGCAAGAAAGGGTTCTCTCTTATAGTCTTCATTGGAAATGCAGCCTGGAGAAACCTTGATTACAGACTTCTGAACTACGAACAGAGAGAGGTAACATTTCCTTTATTTTAAGCTACAAATTTGTGACAACTTATTACACCAGTCACTGGAAACTAATACACAGTCTGTAGTCATTGAAGGATTTGGAATCTCTCCACCTTTATTCTCCCATCAGTTTTGGGCAATTTCAACACCCAACCTCAAACTTTTGCATCCTGGTCAGGTGTGGTGGCTTGTGCCTGTATTCCCAACACTTTTGGAGGCCAAGGCAGGGGGATTGCTTGAGCTCAGGAGTTCAAGACCAGTCTGGGCAAACAAAGCGAAACCTTGTGTCTACGAAAAATACAAAAATTAGCCAGGCATAGTGGCATGCGCCTGTAGTCTCAGCTACTCAGGAAGCTGAGGTGGGAGGATCACCTGAGCCTGGGAGGTTGAGACTGCAGTGAACCATGATCATGCCACTACATTCCAGCCTGGGCAGCAAAGTGAGACCCTGTTTCAGAAAAGGAAAACAAAACAAAACCTTTTGCATATTCTTATGTTAGTGCCTTTCAACTTCTTTTTACTTCAGGCAATTGCCTGTAGGATCTTACCCTAGACTTTGTAATTACTAATAAATATTTAATTTTTTAAATTGGAAATGTCAATACCAGTCTCAAAGAGTTATCTATTGTATAGTTCTGTCACTCCTTTTACAACTGTTCTTCAGCCTCAATAAGACTCCATACCCATGACTCCTTCATTTGACTCTAATTTACAACTCCCCCACTCCAGAGTGTCATTTTCTCACCAATGCTGCCTGCAGCCCATGGTCAATACGCAGATTTCTGTCTCAATTTTTAACCTCGTCCTATCCCTGTTTTAGTTTTCTTTGGTGTTTAGCTAACATTTATTGAGCGCTTACTAAGTGTCAAGCAATTTGCAGTGATTCTTACATCTAATCTTTTCTAACCTCATGAAATAGTTACTATTATTACCCCTATTTTAAGGTAGAGGAAATTAAGTGTTTGGGAGGATATGTAAGTTGCCCAAGCTCATACACTTAGTAGGGCCAGAACTCAAAGCCCTGTCTGTGACTAAAACCTTTACAATTAACCACAATGCAATACTGCCCCTGCTGCTGCACCTGCCTCACAGATTCTTAGCATACAGTCTGCCCTTCTCAATTTTATAACCAGAAAGCTGAGCACTGCTAAAGAAAACTTTGAACAAATGATTTTACAAATCTATTATTTCTTACTTCATTTGAATCCTTCATAGCACTTATCAATCTCTTTACTTATTTTTAGTTCATCTCTATTTCTCACAATAACTATTCCAAATCTTTGCTTCTCTACTCAAACTATCTACCTAATTCCAAATTCCCTCACTGTCAAAAACTCCTATAACATTAATATTGAAAACCTTCATCTTTCCAGTATTCTACCTACAGATTTCTCTCTGTACCCATCCATTCTTCTTCCCCATTGTATAGACATGATTATCTCCCTTCCTATCAAGGCCCTTCACTTGGGCCATCTCTGTTGTTTCTTCATAAAACTTACATCTTCATATATTTTCCCTTAGTACTTGATTTTCAATTTATTTCTCTCTATCACGTTATCACCTTCAGCATGAAATATGTTCAGATGTCTTCTAATTGTAAAGGAAAGTCACTTCCTTAGCACTGTATCCAACCCCTCTGCCCATTACTTTTTTCTTTCTTTCTCAGCAAAACTTCTTTTAAAAACTATCCTAAATTGAATATTTATTTCTGTACCTCTTATTCCTTCCTGAAATCAAGTATCCAACATTCCAATTCACCTAT
This sequence comes from Cacajao melanocephalus, assembly GCA_963573385.1. NCBI lineage: Eukaryota > Metazoa > Chordata > Mammalia > Primates > Pitheciidae > Cacajao > Cacajao melanocephalus. The sequence goes on along the minus strand of CAUYLG010020092.1, from coordinate 14,489 downwards.
CTCCATTTGCGTTCATGTGATAAAAAATGTCTTCATATGTCTTTACTTTACGTGGCCAATGCTAGGATATTTGGTATCTAATATTCTTTTTTAAATTATTATATTTCTTAGTTTGCATAACACAGAGATTATCCTAGTTGTCTTCCCTTTTCTCTAATCGCATTTTCTTGTTTTTTTTAAATGTCCTCCTCTTGGTCTTTTTGCTCCTTAACTATTCCTGTTCTCAGGGGACTTCTTGTCTTTTCTTTACTTTTCTTCACTTATGAAAGTATGTAGAAAGAGAACTGACTAATTTCATTCAAAAAAAGACCTATTTTATCATTATCCATGCATAGCAGAAAGCAGTAAAAAACGAGCAAGCTTTTGCTCATATTTAGCTTACATTCAAGTGTGTGCTGGGGTGGGGTGGGGAGAGGCAGACAATGAAAACACAAATATTGTATGTTGGGTAGTGATAAATGTTAAGAAGACAAATAAAGCAAGGTAAGGGCACACAAAGAGTTAATGGAAGGGGTTATATTTTGTAAAGGATGGTTCAGAAAGTCTTCGCCAATGAGGGAAATAGAAACCTGAATAACACGAAATTATGAGTTATGTGGATATCTGAGACAAAAGTAATCCAGGCAGCTAGAAAAACAGGTGCCAAGGCCCAGAAGAAGGAATGTACTTGGCAAGGATATCTGTCTTCTTGGAACAGTAAATGATGGAAGAGAGTGGTAGAAGATGAAATTAGAGAGACAGAGAGGTTCAGATCATTGTAAAAGGATTGAATTATACTCTTAGTGGTATGAGAAGCCATTGGAGGAATTTTGAGAACAGGAGTAACCAGATATGGTCTACTTTTATTGACATAAAAAAATTTAAATATAAAGAAAAGTTTAATAGCATAATAGGCATCCATTATGCTAGAAGTGACACATGTTAATGTTATGCCATAGTGTATTGCTTCACATATATTTTGTTGAAGTATTTTAAAGTATAGATATCATGACATTTAATCCCAAAATACTTCTGTATGTATCTCTTATAAGTAAAATGTTTTTCTGCATAATTATCATAACTACCAAAACAATTCTAATTCCTATATGATATTCATGTTTCTCTAATCATCCCATAATTTATTTTATAGTGGTTTTGTTTAAACCAGAATCAAATCAAGGACCATGAATCAATTTGACTGTTTTGCTTCTCACATACCTTTTAATGTAGAACAGTACTCCAACTCTCATTTTTTTCTCCCTATGGCATTAACTTATTGAAGAGTCTGGACCAGCCATCCTGGAAAACATTGTCTGATTGTTTCCTTGTGTCATTTGTTGTGTTTCTTCATGTATGTTTATAACCTGGTAACTAGAAATAATGGTCTGATTCGATTGACTTATATTTAAATAAATCAGTCTGGATAATTTATTGGAGAATATGCTCTGAGGTGGGAGTGAGTACAGGAAACTAGACAGAGGGCTGTTGTAATACTCCAGATGAGAGATGATAATGGCTTGGAACAGGGTAGCAGCAGTGAAGTTGGTGAGAAATGGTCATATTCTGTATATGTTTTGAAGGTGGAACTAAATGGGCTGTGGAACATGAAAGAATGAGAGAAGTCAAGGATGATTTCATGTTTTGGGGCTGAGTAACTGAATAGATGGAATTGTCATTTACAGAGACATGGTAGACTGAGGTAGAAACAAGTTTGGGGATAAGATGAAGAGCTGATATTCGGATATAGTATCACCCACTGGATCACCTAGACACTCTGACACCTCCTTTTCCCTCAGCCCTCACATTCAATCATCAATATTTTCTGATTGTACCTGTCAAGGTCATCAAATCTATTCTTTCCTTTTTATCTCTATTTCTATTGTCAAAGCCCAAGTCTTCATCCCTTGAGTGGATTATTACTGTATAAGCTCCAATCTTGGGTTCACTCCAGTCCATCTACCATAGGTCACTTGAGTAATCTTTCTGCAAAAGAAATCAATTCATGTCACTCTCTATATTAACACCCCTTAGTGATGCCCATTCTTCTTTAGGCTTCAGATCTGTGTGCCTTAGCATAGCCCATAAGCCTCTCCATCGTGTGGTCCTATCCTCATCTTTTGTTGCTTCCTCACTCCCTTCACTGGGTTTTTACTCTATGATCTGCCCATAGCAAACTCTTGTATTTCCCCAGACAAACCATGACTATATTTCTGGGCCTCTGCATCTGCTACTCCTTCTCCAAAAATGCCCTTCCTCTCTCAAAGGCATGGCCAATGTCTTACTCAAATTTGAATCTTCAGAATTTAGCATATATGACAACCAACCAGAAAGTAGTCAGTTACTGCTTGCTGTTGAATTGATATATCCCTGACAAGCATACAAGTTAGTTTTAACCTGTTATAACATAATTCACAGGACAAAAGCATCACCTTTTCTCAGCCAGCACCATGCCAAACAACCCATAAAAAATTCTGGATTCTGACAAATGTTATCCATACTGGTACAAACATAATCACTCTATGCTAGGCACTATATAATTGAAGCTTTAGTATCTCTTTGAATTGTCATGTTAGATCAGTTATAAAAAGTCATATTGTTCCCCTCTGAACTTAGAGAAATTAGAATTATGAGGAGGAAACAGAAAAGCACTTTGCAAAGTAAAATTATAAGGTGCCATTATTGTTATTATAATAGAAATTGCCTTCAAATGAAAAAGTCTATCAAAAGTAGAACGTGAAAATTAATGATTGATTTTTTATTTGTCTTCAGGGCCAATTTGCCATAAACAGAACAGGTTTTGTAATTCATGTCTCTGATTCATGTGGGTTTCTCAGCTTGTGAATCCTGTCTTTAATTTAGCACCAAATGTGATACTTTTTATTTTCCCTTGGCCAAGACCCACTTGGATTGCTAAATAAGTGCCGATTCACCTTCCAGGAAGCCAATTACCTAAAGAAGGAGCACTTTGTTGATGCTCATCAGAGTGAGTTATTTTATTTCTTCTCCATTGCTGAAAAACTTTGGTTGGAAAGTTGGAGAACTTGTTCTCCTGACATCTAGAAGAGCATATAGACTGTTGCTGGTTCTTGGGTAATCTGGGGGAATGTTTAGAACTTTAGGATGGAATTTTCCTTATGAACAACTATGACACAAGGAAAATCTTCTTCTATGAGAGAAGATGATTCTCAAGTGTTTGCTTTTTCCTGTTGATAAATTCCAAGGGAATTTATGCCATAACTCAATGGAATACAAGACGTTTCTCTTTCAAAAATTGAGATTTTTTCCCTTTTCATCATTTTCTAGCATTTTTTCATTCCAATAACTTCCTGACCTAGCACACAGCAAGCCAGTCATTCTAAATGTAAAAATGTGTGCTATTTGAGGAGTTCTTTTTTAGTTGACAAGTAAAAACTATATATGTTTATGGTGTGCAACATAATTTCATGAAATATGTATATACTGTGGCATAGCTACATTAGACTAATTAACATATGAGAGTTCTTAAAGAACAAACAAGGTACAGAGGTGATAAATCAAAGATGCATGTTCTCATTTTTTCAAAAACCCAGAAGGTCTCAGCGCACTGGTCAGACACACCTGGATTTTACCACCGTGGGTACCATATGTTGGGTGGAAAAGTACTGAACTAGGAACTAGAGACTTGGATTTTAGCTCAACTCTCTTAACTAATTAACTAACTGACTGGATGATATCATACACGTTTTATTTTCTCATGGACCTCAATTTTCCTAACTGTGAAATGAATTTAGGAAGACGAGTTTTAAATGCCCTTTGACAACCTAATGTTTTGTACTCTTTCCTAGTATGGATGGATCCCAGGTCTTCTTTGACACTCAACTCCAGGATTCAGTCAAATGAGCTCTTCCTAGTAAGATATATGACAAATATCTGTTAGGATAATTACCTGTGGACTCTTCATCCTTCCTTCTCAAAAAGGAACTAAAAACTATTAAAATAAAAAATTTACTTTCAAATTTAATTACCTATCTTTTCCCTATTAAATGAAATGGTGATTGTTCTCTCCTTCTCTCTGTCTCTCTCTGTCTCGCTCTCTATCTTTCTCTTCATTATCTGAAAAACATTATAGCAAATATAAGCCTAGATACTTCACTTTACTGATCATTTTAAAGTACCAATAAAGAAAATTAAACTTGGCCAGGCGCAGTGGCTCACTCCTGTAATCCCAGTACTTTGGGAGGCCAAGGAGAGTGGATCACTTGAGGTCAGGAGTTTGAGACCAGCCTGGACAACATGGCAAAACCTCATCTCTACAAAAATACAAAAAAAAAAAAAATTAGCTGGGCATGGTGGTGCATAACTGTAGTCCGAGCTACTCAGGAGACTGAAGGAGGAGAATCACTTTAACCTGGGAGGTGGAGGCTGCAGTGAGCCGAGATCGCACCACTGCAATCAAGCCTGGGCAACAGAGTGAGATTCTGTCTCAAAAAAAAAAAAAAAGAAAAGAAAAGAAAGAAAGAAGTAAAGAAAAAAAGAAAAGAAAAATAAAACGAAAGAAAATTAAACTCTCCAGTATACAGTGCCTAGGAGAGTGCCAAGCTCAAAAGTACGACCTAAATCTGTCATTGTTAGGTTACTTGGGGAAATATCTTCATTTCTACACATTCACTTAAGTATTTCAATAGAAAAATAATTCTTTTAAGATAAGCAAAATTAAATGGAATGAGGCACTTAAAGTTCATTACAAATTCCTTATTAAGATAAGATATTTACATATAGTATACGTTTTCCAGAAATAATCAGAAACTTCATTTTGCACTTAGGAATGTTTGTTTTTAATCAGCGAGTCTTAGAAACCACTGTTCCACTTTGCAAACTAACCCTAATTTTATATGATGTAATCTGGTCAAATTTTTTTTTCTTGTTCTGTTTGTACTATAAGAGAACAATGTATGTGGCGATTCCTCAAGGACCTAGAAATAGAAATTCCATTTGACCCAGCAATCCCATCACTGGGTATATATCCAAAGGATTATAAATCATTCTATTATAAGGACACATGCACACGAATGTTCATTGCAGCACTGTTTACAATAGCAAAGACCTCTAACCAACCCAAATGCCCATCCATGATAGACTGGACAGGGAAAATGTGGCACATATACAACATGGAATACTATGCAGCCATAAAAAACAATGAGTGTGTCTTTTGTAGGGACATGGATGAACCTGGAAACCATCATTCTCAGCAAACTGACACAAGAATAGAAAATCAAACAGCACATGTTCTCACTCATAGGTGGATGTTGAACAATGAACACATGGACACAGGGAGGGGAACATCACACACTGGGGTCTGTCAGGGGGAACTAGGGGAGGGACAGCGGGGGGTGGGGAGTTGGGGAGGGACAACATGGGGAGAAATGCCAGATATAGGTGATGGGGAGGAAGGCAGCAAACCACATTGCCATGTATGTACTTATGCCACAATTTTGCATGTTCTTCACATGTACCCCATAACCTAAAATGCAATAAAATATATATTTTAAAAAAAGAGAACAATGTAAAGAACCAGAAAGGAAATAGCCTATATTTACATCAATCAGTTGACCTTTAGTCAGAAAGTTAGTGAATTTTAAGTCAATTGCATTTAGTCATTTTGAAAATAGTCAAGTAACAGCTGACTGATTGGATGCAACTGGTGATTCGTAAATCACCTTGCTTTTTGACAGAATTCATCCTCCTCACTCTTCTTTCATATAGTTTGTTTAAATAATTTCAAACAGACAATTTTTATTCTCCCTCTCACTTCCAAGATTCTGTATAGGGACAGTCAGAGTAGTGGCTGACACATAGTAGAATCTCAATAAAACAGAGTTACCAGTGAACTTAGTCTTTAAAGTGGGATAAACATCTATATGTAGTTGTGATGTTTGCATATTCTGTTCTTGAAGATTTCAAAGTTATTCATATTGCCATTAAGCTAAGACCATTTTAATTAACTGCTTACTGCCAAACTTGGTTTCAAATTCTCAACTTCATGAAGATCAGAAATTGCAGAATTAAAAGGTGTCATGTCAGATAATTGGTTTCTACAGGAAGACTTACCCCATTGTTTCCACAATTAACACAGAAGAAAGTTTAATGGAAACTTAGTATTTTTGTGAAGTTAAATTATTAAAAATGAATTAAGAATAGAATCCAATTTCCTCCTCTATCCATGACATATTGGGCAACACTATCATCCTTTCAATAATGAGGAAAGGAATATTATATTTTGTTTCCTTCCTTGATAACATCCTGTTTACTAAATGAATGTTTCAATATAGCACTCAGGACAAATTTTAAGCTAGGAATTCATTTAAAGAATATGCCTTTCCATGGAAATTTAGGCATATTTATCCTCCACCAGAGTCAGTCAATACTACTATTCACTATACAGCTAAGACAGGGATTTAAGAGTGTTCTTTTCCCCTCCCCATAGTGATATTAATGGGAACATGTTGATCAAAGATTTTGAAATTTCACTTGGATAGCAGGAATAAGTTCAAGCAATATACTGTACAACATTGCGACTATAGTCTATAAAAATATATTGTATCTTTGAAAATGCTAACAGAGTAGATTTTGTTTTCACCATAAAAATGACAACTGCATGAAAAGTTGCACATATTACTCGATTTATCCATCTTGCAATGTACATATATTTCAAAACACAATGTTGTATATACAATGTTATCTGATAATTACATAAATACATAAAGTTACAAATTGGAATCCAGTGTTTGGTTAGTGTCATACTCAATATCATTAACTCATATTTCACAACGTCCTTCTGCTATATTTTGTCCATCCCAATCAACTACCATTAATGTTGATTAATTCTATGGCAGCTCTTAACTATCTTAGCCCTATCCCCACTGATTGGAAACAAAATAACAAGTGAACCTTTTTCTCTCTATCCAGAGTTTAGCCTTAAGTCAGTGGATAATGACTCAGAGAACTCTAATTCTAGGTTTATGTACCAGCTTCTAAGAAACGATCTCTTTCCTGGCAGTGACAGATGATGTTCTGAAACTCTGTGAACCAGAGACTCACTGCCATGAACTGGAATCCTTACTCACTAGCTTTTAACACTCCAATGGGAATTCATATTGAAATGCAAATATAAAAAGAATTTTAAAGGTAAAAATTAACTCTTTGGAAAAAATCCATCATTTCTTCAAGAGAATTTTATGTTAATTTTTTTATTTCCTTAAAATCCTTCTACCTGAACTAAAAAAAATTGCTCTAGAAGAACACTCATTCCATTGGTGAAGTTGCCTTTCACTTTCTAAAGAGTCATAAATGAGATTAAAATATGAAAAACAGGCACATTCCCTAGATAAGTTATTTCAATTCCTGCATCATTTTTGCTTCCAATTATTCTGAAGATATCAGAGAGAGAAAAAATGATGAACTTTTCATTTTGAATGGCATTCAGCAATTGGCTTGATATTTCGTAATGAATCAAAGGTCTGAAAAATATATTCCAAAAAGGAAGAGCAAAGAGGCTAGCAAATACTTTGCCTGTGATGTATTGCATTTTTATGATTTTTTTGGGGAAATGGTTTTCTGATGGGAAAGGAAGTCTTTAAAATAACAGAAAGAAATAAGCTGCAATTAACCAACAACAAAATGTCAAATGGAGTGCAAGTCAGAATGTGTATAAAATACACTTTTTAAAAATCCTGTAACCCAAGTCAGTGTGGCATCACGGGGAAAACAACTGGGAAGCAAACAACTGGATTGTTGTCTGTAATTTGTTACCTACTAGCTGTATAACCAATACACAGATTAACTTCTTAACCTGTGCATCTGTGTGGTATGCTTACCCCATTGAACTATTGTGGAAACCAAATGAGATACTGAACCTGATCTGAAAAGACTTTGAACTATTGAATAGTACACAAATGAAGAGTTACATCTAATACTTTTGTAAACCATAGAATACTATGCACACAAGGACTTAGAAACCACATTTAATCTTTCTTCATTACCAATAAGCAGGTCCTTAAGGAGTTGAAGGTAGTTCAGAGACATTTCTTTTTTTCTTCTTCCATTTATACAGGTTCCATGTATATTAAAAATTAAGAAGTGCCTAAGAATATTTGGGATAAAAATAAGCTGCAATTTTGAGATACTATAAATGTTATAGTGCCCAAAATTTGGGATACTATAAAAATTTATAACAAACACAAACAAGAGTTTCTTACAGGGACTAAAAATGTGGAGGGAACTGAAGAGAATGAGAGCATGTTGAGTATCTGAGCAAATATCAGAACACTATCTTTCTTCCCCCATCATGAATCTGCAAAGAAAAAGAAAGATTTTCCCACAAACCACTTTGAGGAAGCCCAATTCTGGAGAGGCAAAAAAATAAACAAGAAAACAAACCAAAAAAATTGCACACATTCAGAATTTTATTCCATTTAAGAGTGCTGTCATATTCAAAGAAAAGTTTCAATGACCAAAATAATTTCAAAAAGTAATTCTAAATTTTACTTGACTATTTCAAAAAGCATTAAAAGAGCTATAATTCTTCACCTCAAAACACCTTTAAAAGCTCCTGTCTTCATTTCTCCCAGGCCTTTCATTTCCTACAGGCACTTTCAACTCTGCAAGAAACCATGGCCTCATGAGCTCTTCTAGTTATTTCATTCCCTGAGCCAAACCCACTCTACCACGTGTCCTACGGTTGTGAGATAAAACATAGGTTGTACAGTTAAATTAGAATTTCAAATAAATAATTACATTTTTAGTATACATATGTCTTATGCAATATTTGTGACAAATGTATACTTAAATATAATTTGCTGTTTAATCTGTAATTCCAACTTGACTGGGTGTCTTTTTAAAAATTTACTAAATCTGTCAAGCCTAAGCTATACTCCAGAATGACAGCAGGGCTATGCTCCCTGTCACTGGCCCAACTGTAAAGAGATGCACAGAGATCCATGAGGCTCTGTGTCCCGTAGTTTGCTCTTGTTCTCAGTGGAAGCAAAGGCATAAAACCTGCTGGGAGGCATTTCCTCTCTGTTTTTTGCAAAGACATAGTTTTTTTTTTTTTTTTTTTACAAGAAGTTTAGGTTCACAGAAAAATTGAGTAGAAGTTACAGAAATGTCCTATATGCTTCCTGGTCTATCATATGCATAACCTCTCCCATTATCAACATCCCCAACAAATTGGTACATTTAGCACAACTGATGAACCTACAGTGATGCAACATCATCACATAAAGTCCATAGTTTACATTAGGCTTCACTCTTGATGTTGTAGATTCTATGAGTTTGGACAAAAGTATAATAACATGTATCCACTATTTTAGTATCATACAGGTTAGTTTGACTGCCATAACAACAGTCTGTGTTTGTGTGTGTGTGTGTATCACAGGGAATCCACATGAGGAACTTCTGGAGAATGAAATTCTCTGTCTCATCATACATTATTGGAGCTAGACTTGGTCAGAAAAAAAATCCCAAAAGGGATGTGCAAGACAAGTGAGGTTAAGGAAAACCTCTATCAAATTCGACCAGATATGGACACTACCTAGATATTTGGCAATATAAAACAATTGTTATCACGTTTTTAGGTCTGTTTATTATGTTTTGGAAAAGGAATCCTTATCTTTTAGAGATACATATTGAAGTAGTTATGGATAAAATGGTTTGATGCCCAAGATTTGCTTTACAATAATCCAACAGAGGAATGGAGGAGGAGAGTAAGTACATATTACAGTATTTTGTTCTATCTTAGTATACGATTAAATTTTCCATAATAAAATGCTTTTTAAAATTAACCCAATTTATCATCTATATAAGATTTTTCTTATTGGAAACAAACCTTTATCACTCCAGTACACCTGAGAGAAGGGGCTGCTTCAAGGAAAACTCCAGAACAGTGGCTGATGTAATACTAATCAGGGCCCAAATCAGCACCTACGTTTGGCCATTTCAATTGAACAGGCTTCAATTTATTTGATACTTGAATCTTCTAAACAGATTTTGCAGTAGGCAATCAGAGGCTTGTGTAAAGAAACCTCCCACCAGTGCTCAGATATGGAGAGCAAGATTTGGATAAAAGGCTCAGCAGGTATAAACCTGTTAATGCTGGAACCCCTGAACACCATCATATTTCTCCCAAAGTGTCTCTGTAGTGTTATGTAGAAACAGTTTCTCATCAAAAGTGGTATTGGGTTGGGATCCTAAATTACATGGCTATCGCCTTAATCCTCTATTTTTAGGAAAGAAACTTTTTTTCCATGATGAGCATCGAGAAGAAGAGCCAAATCCTGATAACCACAGAGAGAGTTATTGTCCTGAATAAAATGTACCTTAAAATGTTACGTGAGCTGCATATGGAAACTTCTCTCCTCAACTGCATAGACAAACTTTATTTTATCTGGCTGTACCCTTTATTCTTAGCCAGCCTCCATCAACAGACACACAATTTTGGCAGTTTTTACAGAATGAAAGAAGTACCAACTAAAGAAGGAAAAATCAATCCAATCTAATCCACTCCAAATCCCAATAAACCACTATTTCTTTTTATTAAATGTGGAATTCTTTTAAATGCAAATAAATTCAAACTACTGCTGTGTATAAACATAGTGCTAAGTAGGCAGAGATTTGTCTTCATTCAGTTCAATTATAACATTTGTTGAATAACACTGTTATGCCATACACTGAATTCTGGAATATTTTTGAAACAGATCCTCTATATAATAAGGTAGTCAGTGGTTACTTGCAAATGGTCAGTAGTCTTCTACAGATTGTATGAAAAGTAAAGGTCACTGGACTTATTTTGTTGAGTATCACCTGATTAAAATGAATTTGGAAGCCTTGTTATAGGCCTTGGTACATTTGTCAGATTCCTGGCAAACTTGTTGTTGTTTATGCCTACACACTATCAAAATTGCTGGATAAAAAATGAAATGCTGACATAATTGATTATGGGGTCCATCTACTAGATATTATATATGGAAGGCAAACACCGTGGTGATGAGAGCACAGTCCTTGGAGTCTCACATAACGGAGCTGGAAGTCCTGTTCTACCAACTCACTAGATGTTTAACCAGAGAAAAAGTGAATCAGCCTTGATGAATCTGTTCTCTCATCAGCGCAAGAGGGATATTAATGCAGATGTTGTGAGATTGTAAGGAGGATGAAAACACTTTGCAAATGTCTTTATAAATATTACTTCTTTTGCTTATAATTCCTCTTTTATCTCTTCTATCTCTTAGTAATAGCTATGCCTGGGATCAAATGGTTTCTTATATATAACAATATTATAGAAATTTGGAAAATGGAGAAAATAAAATGATACATAACTCCAACTCTGTCATGCAATCACTGTCAAATTTTACCATTTCATAAAATTTTGATGCATATTTTATATGCATATTTATAGGCTTTGTAATAATTGTGCATGTATTATTTTGTATACCACAACACTTTTAACTTTAAAAGTCAAAATGACTCTCAGTACCCATTTGGCACCTTCAGAATCCCCTTCTCTCAACCCCAGAGTCATTTCTACTGGATGATCTCTCTTCTTATTTCAAGTAGATCCCGCTCATCTGGCCTCTAAATCTGAAAATCTGGTATGCCCCATTGACACTGGAGAATGCTTCCACTGCCACCAGAAGATACTTGCTTTAGAAAGGATTGCTGTACCATGTCATCATGCCAAGGACTACAACTAAAGACTCAGGAATTCCAAAGAGACTTGTTACCACTGCAACCACCAAAATATGAGCATTGCTACCACCAAATGCTTTCTGCCAGACCAGCCCATGTTCTTCTAAGCACCTTATAGAATAGGCAAATGTACTGTTATACACACGTTGTTGAAAGCAAGCCAGTCTACATAAAAACTTTTTTTCTATTCATTACTGCAGTGGCTTCACTGCCACTCTTGCAGTAATTGTCCATATTTTGGGGAAAGTAAGAAAAATTAAGCCTCTCCACTAGAGTTAAGATGAGAGATAGTTTTCGATACCACATCTATGGTCTGGACTTTTTTTTTAGACATGAAGAGACATTTTACTAATGAGGATATACAGCTCATATTAGAAAAATAGGAATTTAAAGAGACCTATAGCAATTTAATCAATCAAATCCATAACCAAATCTTTCCCACTAAGAAAACCCCAGGGACATGGATGAAGCGGGAAGCCATCATTCTCAGCAAACTAACACAGGAACAGAAAACAAAACACCGCATGTCTTCACTCATAACTGGTAGCCGAACAATGAGAACACATGGACACAGGGAGAGGAACATCACACACCAGAGCCTGTCAGGGGGTGGGGGCAAGGGGAGGGAGAGCATTAGGACAAATATCTAATGTATGCAGGGCTTAAAACCTAGATGATGGGTTGATAGGTTCAGCAAACCACCATGGCACCTGTATACCCATGTAACAAACCTGCATGTCCTGTACCTCTGTCCCAGAAATTAGACTAAAATAAAAGAAAAAGGAAAAAAGAAAACACCAGGCCCTGCAAATTCAATCAAACATTTAAGGAAGAAATCAAGGCAATCATAAGCTCGCCTAGAAATCATGCCAATGATATACAAGCTCTTCTAAAGAAAACAAATATAAAATGATTATTAAAGAGCATAAAATGGCCTCAATTCATTTTTGAGACTAGAATTACCCTGAAACTAAAACCTGACAAAGTAACTCTCAGTCATCAGCATAGACACAAAAATCCCAATTAAAAGACAATAGACAGAATTCAGCATGACCTAATCAGGTATATGAACAGAAATGTCAGTGTATTAGTCCATTCTGACACTATTATAAGACATATCTAAGACTGGGTAACTTATAAAGAAAAGAGATTTAATGACTCACAGTTCTGCACAGCCGGGGAGGCCTCAGGAAACTTACAATGGCAGAAGGCACCACTTCGCACGGCGGCAAGAGAAAGAAATGAAAGCTGAGTGAAGGGGGAAGCCCCTTATAAGCCATCAGATCTCCGGAGAACTCACTTACCATTATGAGAACAGCATGGGGAAAACCACGCCCCTGAGTCAATTATCTTCACCTGGTCCCACTCTTGACACATGGGGATTATTACAATTCAAGGTGAGATTCGGGTGGGTCACAGACCCAAACCATATCAATCAGGTTGCTTTGACATCAGAAAATAATAAATATAATTAGGATAATTAGCATTTCTTTCTTAATAGAAAAATATATGAGCACTTCAAGAGATACCAAAAAACTGTAAAGTTCAACAGCCATTCAAGGTAAAGATAGCTAGGCAAGCTAGTTGTGCAAGGGAACTTTTTTTTTTTTTTTTTTTTGAGACAGAGTCTTGATCTGTGGCCAGGCTAGAGTGCAGTGGCACAATCTTGGCTCACTGCAACTTCTGACTCCCTGGTTCAAGTGATTCTCCTGCCTTGGCCTCTCGAGTAGTTGGGATTACAGGCATGTGCCACCACTCCCAGCTAATTTTTGTATTTTTAGTAGATACAGGGTTTCACCATGTGGGCCACGATGGTCTCAATCTCCTGACCTCTTGATCCACCCACCTCAGCCTCCCAAAGTGCTGGGATTACAGGCGTGAGCCACCACACCTGGCAGGGAACTTTCTTTTTTTTTTTTTTATTGCATTTTAGGTTTTGGGGTACATGTGAAGAACATGCAAGATTGTTGCATAGGTACACACATGGCAGTGTGATTTGCTGCCTTCCTCCTCATCACCTATATCTGGCATCTCTCCCCATGCTATCTCTCCCCAACTCCCCAACCTCTGCTGTCCCTCCACTATTACCCCCGATAGACCCCAGTGTGTGATGCCCCCCTCCCTTTGTCCATGTGTTCCCACTGTTCAACACCCGCCCATGAGTGAGAATATGCAGTGTTCGATCCTCTGCTCCCGTGTCAGCTGGCTGAGAATGATGGTTTCCAGGTTCATCCATGTCCCTGCAAAGGACATGAACTCATCGTTTTTTATTGCTGCATAGTATTCCATGGTGTATATGTGCCACATTTTCCCTGTCCAATCTATCATGGATGGGCATTTGGGTTGGTTCCAAGTCTTTACTATTATAAACAGTGCCACAATGAACATTCGTGTGCATGTGTCCTTATAATAGAACGATTTATAATCCTTTGGATATATACCCAGTGATGGGATTGCTGGGTCAAATGGAATTTCTATTTCTAGGTCCTTGAAGAATCGCCACACTGTCTTCCACAATGGTTGAACTAATTTACACTCCCACCAACAGTGTAAAAGTGTTCCTATTTCTCCACATCCTCTCCAACATCTGTTGTCTCCTGATTTTTTAATGATCACCATTCTTTTTTTTTTTTTTATTGCATTTTAGGTTCTGGGGTACATGTGAAGAACATGCAGAATTGTTGCATAGGTACACAAATGGCAGTGTGATTTGCTGCCTTCCTCCCCATCACCTATATCTGGCTTTTCTCCCCATGCTCTCTCTCCCCAACTCCCCACCTCCCGCTGTCCCT